>JARSSU010020467.1:0-65764 GCA_029619165.1 Eurosta solidaginis
ATAAAATAAAAAAAATAAAACATATAGATATACAAAGAAAAAAAAATAAAAATATACATAAAATAAAATAAAATAAAAAAAAACAAAACAAAATACACAAAAAAAACAAAATAAAAAAAAAGAAACAAAACATACAAAATATAAAATAAAAGATAAAAAAAAATATAAAAAAAAAAAAAGAAAATATAAAAGATAAAAAAACATACAAAACATAAAACAAAATAAAAATATATATACAAAACAGAAAAAAACAAAACATAATAAAACAAAAAAAATAAAATAAAATAAACAAAATATATATAAAATAAAATAAAAGAAAATAAAAATAAAATATATATAGAAAATATATAAAATAAAATATAAAATATAAAATAAAATAAATAAAAAAAAATAAAATAAAATAAAATAAAATAAAACAAAATAAAAAAAAATAAAACAAAATAATACAAAAACACAATATATATAAAATATAAAATAAAAAAAAATAAATAAAACATAAAAATACAAAATATAAAATATAAAAAAAGATAGAAAATAAATACAGAAAACAAAATAAAAATAAAATAAAATAAAATAAACAAAATAAAATAAAATAAAACATAAAATAAAATATAAACAAAATAAAATAAAACAAAATAAAAAAAATATATATAAAACAAAATACAAAATAATAATAAAAAAATATATAAAAAAAATATACAAAAAAACATATAAAAAAAAAATATAAAATAAAAAATATATATAAATAAAATAAAATAAAACAAAATAAAAAAAAATAAAATAAAATATAAACATAAAAATAAAATAAAAAAATAAAACAAAAAAAAATAAAAAAAAATAAACAAAAAACATATAAAACAAATAAAATAAAACAAAATAAAATAAAACAAAAAAAAATATACACAAAATAAAATATAAAATAAAATAAAATAAAATAAAATAAAAAAACAAAATAAAATAAAATAATAAAACAAAATATAAAATATAAAAAATAAAAAAAACAAAACAAAATATAAAACAAAATAACAAAATAAAAAAATACAAAATAAAACAAATAAAACAAAATAAAATACAAAACATACAAAAAAAACATAACATAAACAAAAACATAAAACAAAACAAAACACATAAACAAATAAAACAAAATAAAAAAAAGACACACACAAAAAAAATACAAAACATAAAAAAAAATAAAATAAACAAAACACACATAAAAAAAAAAAATAAACAAAACAAGATAAAATAAAACAAAAAAACAAAATAAAAAACACAAAACACAAAATAAAAACATAAAATATAAAACAAAACACATAAAACAAACAAAACAAAAAAACAAAACAAAAATAAAATACAAAATATAAAATACACAAAAAAAACATAAAAGATAAAACACATAAAACACAGAAAAAATAAAACAAAACAAAATAAAATATAAAATAATATAATAGAAAACAATATACAAAACAAAACATAAAACAAAACAAAACAAAATACAAAAACAAAAAAATAAAACAAAATATATATAAAATAAAATATAAAAGAAAACAAAATACAAAAATACAAAATATACAAAACAAAATACAAAATACAAAATAGAATAAAAAAACAAAAAGATATAAAATAAAAAAAAATAAAACATAAAAAATATAAAAGACAAAAAAAATAAAAGAAAACAAAATAAAATAAAATACAAATATAAAATAAAACATAAAATAAAAAAAAATAATAAAAAAAATAAAATATAACAAAAAAAACAAAATATAAAATAAAATAAAATAAAATATAAAATATACAAAAAAAATAATAAAATACATAACATAAAACATAAAATAAAACAAAAAAAACAAAATAAAATAAAATATAAAATAAAACAAAATATAAAAAAAATAAAATAAAACAAAACAAAATACATAAAAAAAAAAACATATAAAATACAAAAACAAAATAAAACAAAATAAAACAAAATAAAACAAAAATATAAAATATATATATAAAAACAAAACAAAATAAAATAAAACAAAATAAATACAAAAAAAAACACATATAATAAAAATATAAAATATATATAAAATACAAAAACAAAATACAAAATAAAAAACAAAACAAAACACAAAACAAAACACAAAAATATAAAAATATAAAACACAAAAACAAAATAAAACATACAATATAAAATAAAACAAAATATAAAATAAAATAAAAAAATACACACACATATACACAAAAACACAAAAAAAATAAAATATAAAATATATATAAAACAACAAAAAAAAAAAAAAAAAAAAAAAAAAAAAAAAAAAAAAAAAAAAAAAAAAATAAAAAAAAAAAAAAAAAAAAAAAATAAAAACAAAAAAAAAAAAAAAAAAAAAAAAAAAAAAAAAACAAAAAATAAAAAAAAAAAAAAAAAAAAAAAAAGTGGGCGTGGTCATTGTCGGATTTCGTTCATTTTCATACCAAGATAAAGTGAGTTCAAGTAAGTACGTGAACTAAGTTCATTAAAGATATGTCGATTTTTGCTCAAGTTATCGTGTTAACGGCCATGCGGAAGGACATACGAACGACTGTGTATAAAAACTGGGCGTGGCATCACCGATTTCGCCCGTTTTCACAGAAAACAGTTATCGTCATAGAATCTATGCACCTACCAAATTTCACAAGGATTGGTAAATTTTTGTTCGACTTATGGCCTTAAAAGTATTCTAGACGAATTAAATGAAAAAGGGCGGAGCCACGCCCATTTTGAAATTTTCTTTTATTTTTGTATTTTGTTGCACCATATCATTACTGGAGTTGAATGTTGACATAATTTACTTATATACTGTAAAGATATTAAATTTTTTGTTTAAATTTTACTTTAAAAAAAAATTTTTTTAAAGTGGGCGTGGTCCTTCTCCGATTTTGCTAATTTTTATTAGGCGTACATATAGTAATAGAAGTAACGGCCCTGTCAAATTTCATCATGATATCTGCAACGACTGACAAATTACAGCTTGCAAAATTTTAAATTACCTTCTTTTAAAAGTGGGCGGTGCCACGCCCATTGTCCAAAATTTTACTAATTTTCTATTCTGCGTCATAAATTCAACTCATCTACCAGTTTCGTCGCTTTATCTGTCTTTGGTAAATAATTATCGCACTTTTTCAGTTTTTCGAAATTTTCGATATCGAAAAAGTGGGCGTGGTTATAGTCCCATATCGTTCATTTTAAATAGCGATCTGAGATGAGTGCTCAGGAACCTACACACCAAATTTCATCAAGATACCTCAAAATTGACTCAAGTTATCGTGTTAACGGACGACGACGGACGGACGGATGACTGCTCAATCAAATTTTTTTTCCATCCTGATGATTTTGATATATGGAAGTCTATATCTATCTCGATTCCTCTTATATACCTGTACAACCAACCGTTATCCATCAAACTTAATATACTCTGTGAGCTCTGCTCAACTGAGCATAAAAACATTTTCTGTTTCCCGTTTTTCTTGAATTTTTGATTTCCTGCACTTCTTTAACAATAATTTTTGATTCAATTTTGCTCGCTAAATTTTTATAATATCCCACATTATCTCTATGAAAATTACAGTTTAAAAGCCGAAACCAAATCTTTTGGATAAATTATAGAATTGTGATAATATTTTTGAAGGTTTAAAATATTCCACAAAATTCTTTAAAGAGAATTTACAATTTCGACCGAAATTTTAAACCGTAAAGCAGCCATCGAAGGAAGAAATAACAGGCTAGCAAGGTGGACCCTCCACGAGAATAGTCCAAAAGTCTAGTGGATAAAAAAAAGGTGAAACGATGACTCGTCATAGGCACGGGTGTGAATTCGCACCACAGTGCATGGATAGGTGGCGATATAAACGATATAAACGATGTAAGAGAGTTCCTACTTGTTAATATACACACACAAAAAACCTTGTAACTTGATGACAAACTAAAATAGTCTGAATTACAACCCAAGAAATGCTGAGAAAACTATTCTAAAAATAGAGTTTAAATTATAAATAATAATAAATATAAAAAATTGATTATTGCTTCGGCCGAGACTTGAACACAGGACGTTCGGTATGAAAGGATCGCACTACCAACACACTATAGCGGCTTGTTGTTCACATCTGCCAGTACTCAATACAACGAGGACCAGAGTTTACTCCGAAATTAGTTTCGATATCACTCCGAAAGTGTTAACACTGCACTGGCTGGACTTCGGAGTATCACATTGTCCACAACTAATGAATATGGAAACATACTACTGACGTCAATGGTAGTTTGACGATCTGGAACAATATGCGTACATATTTTAAGTCCGGAATGTCAAAATTCATGGGTCATTAGACTCATTTGAACAACATTAATCCTGATTTATGAGGCTTCAGTGACTTTTACAGTACATACTCTACTTGCACATAATTGAATTGCGGTTTTTTTACTCAAAAACAGCTGGTATTCCCAGAGCTGGGTAGTAATGATTACTTTAGGTATTCAACTACCGTCAATTCCCCCATTACATGTACTTGAGGAAAATAATCAATTCCTTTCCTCCACAGCAAAGGAATTGATTACATTTCAATTCCTAAAAAAATACCAAAAGTAATCTCTTTTTCTTGAGGCTCGAGTACAAAAAATTTTTTGTTTGTAATTGAAAACAATACTTTGCTCAAATGTAATTTCTGCCCCAATACTTAAGAAAGGAATTGCAAATGTAATTGAAAATTTTCTAATAACATTACAAGGAATGCCAAAAGTAATCAATAATTTCCCATTCCTCAAAGGAATTGCAAAAGTAATTGAAAAATTCTTAGTGTACAAATATTTTTGCAATTCAAACGGTGATTTTATGAGGCCATAGTAACTCCTTGGACCATAAGAAAACTTTGTACAACACCAGTACTGTCTTCTATGATTGGCAATTCATTTCTCCTGGGCATAAATGAAGACAGGTATGGTAAGATTTTATCATAGTACTTTAGATTTGCTGTTGAGCGGCCGTCCAATTGCTTTGTACGAGGCTAGCAGCGTTTCTATATCTTATTCCCAAATGCTGCCGCAAGCACTTAAGGATTTTGTTGCGGCTTTTTACTTTAGATACAACTTCGATGGCATACGCCTTGAAAATGAAAGTGCTACCGAATTTACCCCAAAGTCTTTGGATGGCTGACAGTAGGATGGGTAGTATCATCGACGTGAACGTCCAAATTTCACGTCATAAATGATTGGCCTTGGATTTCGTCGGCTAGGTTCAGATAATTTGCCATCCATCGTTTTATACAAAGAGGAAAAGGTGAACCTTCTATAGCTTGGAGTAGAGTGCCGTGGTTGACTGTGTCAAAAGCTTTTGACAGCGCTGGTAGTGCTATGCACTTTGCGGAAGCCATGCAGAGTAGCTAGGCGAAGGTTCATAGTAAACTGCGGGAGCAGGAAGGTTTCCAATGTCTTAGCTACTGGCGAAATGGCTGATACCGGTCGTTGTGGCTCACCTTCGTTAGCCGGTTTCCCAGGCTTGAAAACGTGCGACAGATAGCTTACTCTCTCAGAGCTAAGGTGAATGGGCATTGAGCCTATTGGTTATTATCTGGTTAATTTCCCGGAAAAATAAGAAAGAAAACGGAGCAGGTGTGAAACTAAAACATCCACAATTCCCCTTGAACATATACACAAATATTCATTAAAATCAGTCCAGTTTTTTAGGAGGAGTTCCGTTCAGTCAAACACGTGCATATGATATACGTTTGTATTGTAACGAAGGTATGATAGGAACAATGGAGATACCATTACCTACACACTCACAAATTTTGCATAACGCCTAATTGCCAAAAGCGTGGGAGTTGATTAACTGCGTAACATAGTCCTTAGCCCTGGTACAAGGACAAACCTCGAATTGTGAGGAGGTTTCTGACCACGAAACTTTTCAAACTATGCATCAATGCTTTCGCAAACTTTTAAATATAAAGAAGCTTTTAGCATTGGACAAATGTAGCTGCATCTAGTGCCGTAATACCTTAATTACACTTCACTTCAAACGCTTCTGAGGTGTTATACGAACGACTCTTTGTTATTGTCCGCTGTAATATTATTTATTACAATATGGTTCGAGGAGGCAACCATGGATGCTATCAAAATATCAAGAGCTGATGATACGATCCCAGGAATATACGATAAAAAAGTTTTCCGGAACATTCATGGTGTTTACGTAATGGCAGCTTAATGTATCAAAGAAAATTAAAATGTATGCTGTTTTTCCTACAGCAACCATCTTTTGATAGCAGAGGAAAGGAAAGAAGATGCTTTAGTTAGCTGGGAACTTCAAGAGAATAATGATATGATATTCGTTGTTGTTTCCAAATGCCTTCAGTTACCACTCATCAGAAAAATCTTATGAAATTATTGAAAGTGTAACCCGAAAAGTCACTCACATCAACCGGAGTAAGTTTTTATACACGGACTAACTTTAGTTTTTCAATTACTTTTGCAATTCCTTTGGGAATGGAATGGGAAATTCGAAATTACTTTTTCCATTCCTTGTCATGTAGTTGAAAGAAATTTCGATTACATTTCCATTCCTTTCGAACATACTGGGAAAGAAATTACAATTGCGCCAAGTATTTAACCAATTACAAATAAATAATTCATTGTAATTGAGCTTCCAAAAAACGAAATAACGGTTGATATTTTTTTTAAGGAATTGAAATGTCCAATTACTGAGGAATGTAATGGCTAATGTAATGGAATTGAATTTACCCAGCTCTGGGTATTCCCAATTGTTTATAAACAAATAATGTTGATGACTGACATTTGAAGTTCATTTAAAACATTAACATTTTAAAAGTGTGTTAGGTCTTATTTAGCATTCAAGACTTGTACCCAATCTAGATTTAAATATTAATAACGAAACAAATAGAAATTAAACTAAACTAGTGTATTCTAACAACTAGATCGTCTTCTCAATTAGGTAAGTTATTTTCGATATATTTTGCATGTAGTTTAATCAGCAGGTACGAAATATAAAACATTGTGGCGAATGTTGACATCACTAGGCTGTTGGTAAATAATCAACAGCAACAAATACAGCAAGCAGCCAAACTTATGTACATGCACACCCATAACCAGCAGCTCAAAGTAAAGAGATACCTCACACACACACAAGTAGTCATCAGCCGAAGCTGTTACTCCCACATAAACACGCATATAGCTCAATTACCAAGCAGGAGATACAAAAGTTCTAGAAGGCGAAACGTCTAGACCTTAGTAGAAATATGCGGACGAGGCAACCGATAGTATAAAAGCAGCGCAAGCTGAGGAGTGACTGATCAGTTTGATTTTAACACGCTATTAGTTGCGAAGTGGAGTAACTTTGTACTCTCCCAAAGTAGTCAAATAAATGCCATAAAGATCATTTTGCAATACAGAATATTGGAGTTATTTATTCGACAGTTCAGCAATTCGAACGTTAGCAGAAGATTTCAAATAAGCGGAATTTCCCTAAATTCGTTACAATATTTACTTAGCGGCAAGCCAGCCGATTAAATGACGATTCAAATTTCATTCAATAATCATATAATGGAAGATGGTTTTGAATTGTTAATTTGTATGCAGTTTTTTTCTTCTAAACAGACACCTAAAAATTTATGTATAATTTTTTGTTTTCAATTCGCTAATTTTGTAAGCTTATTATCAATTAGTATGCAGAAGTCATGCTCTTTCCACTTTTGCTTTCTTTGCTATTTTTATTTTGGTTCTAAGTTTTTGTTTACAATTAACGTGGTCAAAGGGTTGGTGCATACGAACATGTGTAGAAATGTAAATATGTATATGTATTTGAGAGATATTAAGTGAAGAGGGTAAAGTGCGCCAAGTCAATATCAATAATGATCGACGCAAAAGCGCTGATTTCGGCAGAACACAGTGGCATACTTGAGGAGGGCCGAAGGTGAAAGAAAGAAAGATGATAACAGCATAATGTTAAATGAGCACACTGCACCTGGTGTGATCAGCTGCCACAACAACAACACTCTGGCCGAGATTATCGCATGTGAAAGTTGTTGTTGTGAAGTTTTGTTGTTGTTATTCCGCCAAAGTTGTGGGCAGCGAGGCGTGCTGCGACGAGTATAGGGATATGTTGATGAGCTTTAAACGGGAAATCCACAAGGGGCTTAGCATATTCACGCGGTAGGCATACCTGCGATAGAGGCGACTAAAATCCACAGGCCTAGAAGGTTCGAAGTGGTCATATCAAATCGTTCCGGAAATAGACGGACAGTACCTTAATGGTGCTCATTTCCGGAACGTACCGGATGAATATCCATCGGGAGATGATACAGAGCAGTTGACGGACCTTCTCTTAGTTTATATCGCCAGTTCCTATTGCGATATTTCCAATTCTGCTAAAATATTCGTCGAAGGACTATGGATAATTTTTGATGGATGCATAAGAACAAGGACGAAAGAGCGACACTCGTATTCCAGAATTATGTTTTTGGAAACTGCATGCCATAGGAGGATGGTTTTGAAAGTATCGAAAGCTTTGGAGTACAAAGTGTTCGATTTCGGTGTATTCCTTTATTCTTCCGTATCGAAACAGGGGATCATGCGATCTGACGAGGAACAATTCATACGGCAATCGATAACCATAAATGGTAAATGCGAGATAACAATTACTTCTCTGGCAGGTCGAACTGGACTAGGTCCGAGCACAGTATATATTATGTGGAATCAGACTAGGTTCTAAACTTTCGTGGAAGCACCATTTGAAAAAGAAGGACGAAAAAAGCCTTCTGTATGTATGAAAAAGGATTCTGGGATGTACGTGTGACCTATGTTTCCCCGCTCTTCAATTTTGTATTTATCTTTGTTTGGCCATACAAAAAAGTACGTATGTTAAAAATGTGGAGGGGGTGTGAAAATTTCAACTATCAAAGATAACGGCAGCCTTGGAAGCCACCCCGACATATGCACTGCGTGCCGACCTCTATATCACACATTCACACCTAGTGGCCAACAACTGGAAGAAGACCTAAGACCTCCGGGTAACTTGAGTTCAAGACTTATGGTGAAACGTCATACATACAAATTCGTAAAAAAAATTGTGTACTAAAATAATTATTCTAAGCGGTTTGGCGCCTTGGCGGTGGTTTGGTAAACACTCCAAGTGTATTTCTGCCATTAAAAGCTTCTCGGCGAAAACTCATCCGTGCAGGTGCAGTTCAGTGTCGGCATAAAATATGTAGGTTACGTTCCGTTCATTCATAAGAAAAATTTAAAACTATCATGTCGTAAATTGGAAGAGAAACTCAGCCTAAATTTCCTGGGAGATTTATCGCGCCATGTATTTATTTAATTTTCATGATCATTATTTGAGCTAGAAAATGTATAGAAATCCAAATCCAGCCTTCTATACAAACTTCGGGCTATCGCCCTGGCAACGAATACTCGATCAATCGGTAGAACACCTTTTTGGTATTCATGGCTTAATGGATTGAATACCATTCCAAATGAATTCAATGCTTCTTGGATGAGTTTGCATTAATAATACATCTAATATATAAAATTCTTCTGTCACGGTTTTAGAGGCTTAACTTCTCCAAAACGGCTGAACCGATTCTCATGAAATTTTGTTAGCATATTGGGTAGGTCTGAGAAACGGCCAACGTCAACCTTTTTTTTCGCTACGTTCATAAGGTCTTGAGATCAAAACGTGGACCCGGGTACCCCTAGAATGTGTTTATACAATATGGATATCAAATGAAAGCCGTTGATGAGTGCTATAGTACAGGATAATTTTCATACCCCTGGGTGACTGGGGTCTCGAGATATAGTCCAAAACGTGGACCCGGGTACCCCTAGAATGTGTTTATATAATATGGATATCTAATGAAAGCTGTTGATGAGTGCTATAGTACAGGATAATTTCCATACAACTGGGAGCTACTACTACTACGGTCTCGAGATATAACCCAAAACGTGGACCCGGGTACCCCTAGAATGTGTTTATACAATATGGATATCAAATGAAAGCTGTTGATGAGTGCTATAGTACAGGATAATTTTCATACAACTGGGAGGCTAGGGTCTCGAGATATAGCCCAAAACGTGGACCCGGATACACATAGAATGTGTTTTTACATTATGGGTATCAAATTGAAGCTGTGATGTATGCTTTAGTACAAAGTAAGTTTTACACCGCTGAGTTACTACGGTCTCGAGATATAGGCCAAAACATGGACCCGGATACACCTAGAATGTGTTTTTACATTATGGGTATCAATTGAAGCTGTTGATGTGTGCTATAATATAGAGTAAGGTTTACACCGCTGAGTGACTAGGGCCTCGAGATATAGGCCAAAAATGGACCCGGACACCCTAGAATGTGTGTGTATTATCGATATCAAATAAAAGCTGTTGCTGAGAGCTTTAAAGTAATTTTCTTCGATTTAGTCGCATCAACCTGGCAAAACTGATAAATATGCATGCGAAGCCAAAATAAAGGCATGAACTAATAATACCCACATATCTATTTACACGTCCTATTCGATTTGACTGAAATTGGTATATAAAGTTGCCTATATTAGTATTTACGATGCTTTTTTCCGGGAAGTATACCAGAGACGGACTGGGACTGGATTAGGACTAGGACTGGGACTGAGACTGAGACTCGGAGTGGGACTGGGACTGAGACTCGGAATGGGAATGGAGCAAAATACATACCACCCTCTGGGACTGGCAATAAGAGATGAAGAAGAAGGAGAAAAACTTCAGAGAAAAGAAAAGAGAGAAGGAGACTGATAAAGAGATAGAATGAGACGAAGATGGAGATGAAGCGAAAAAGACGGGGGGAGGAGTGAATACAAGATTAGGAAAAAGTGTAGAGGGGCAGGGCAGAGTTAGACGGAAAAAGCTTTTTAAAATGTATGCAGATAGGCCAAATTTAGGGCAGAACAACGTCTGCCGGGTCTGCTAGTATTATATAAAAATTCCCAATTATTTAAAAAATTTGTTTGTGCAACAGCAAACCCGAATAACAACGTATTTTTTTCTTTTTATAAATTCTAGGATCATATGGTAAATAAAACAAAAAAATGCAATAAGTGAATGCTAATGAAAGTGAATAGTTTCCCATAAGACCAACGAATATCAGCAATGCGCTAACGCAGTGGCGTAGTGGAGTTTTCTTGCGCCCGGGGAATAATATTTTTTGGAAAACTATGCTGCAAAATAAACATTTATATCCCTTGTCTCTTCAAATTTTTCACATCACAGGACTTGACACTGATTTAATATACATACGGCCATATTGTTCACGACGTGGGCCTTGCACATAACATAACAACTGGACAGCCACTTCGATGGAACAACGTTACTACTGTGGAGCCCCAACAACTTTCAATACAAATGCATCCTACAATGCACAAAGATGCCTAAAAATCCTCAAATCGCTGCAAGGAGAAAGTTGCAGGGCTGCCAAATCACCCACTAAAAACTGCCACGGAAGATCTTCTTAAGACGTTAGAGCACCGAGGCATCTCAAAAGACAATTGATTAATGTAGTTAGGCCTCCAAGGTAGATAAGAACTCCCGCCTTTGCAGACATCGCCGAAGAAGAATGCACACTTCCGAAGGATATGCGCATTACTCTGCCCCAACTTCGATCTCTATGTATGACCCCAGCCTGGTGTATATCACATATCATGTATTCGTCTGTAATGTGGAACAAAAATTTGTAATAGCAACTTTTGCTAAAACCATATTGAAACTGCTCGATCCTTGGACCTCCGTTAGAGGAATTTATTTAAAGTTTCTTGAGTGTTCTAGCCTATTAACCCAGGCGAGGATTTGTACAACAAAAATAAGAACTATACATGGACGGACGGGAAAAACTACGCCACCTAGTTCTGTCGATGATACACACGATAATGTATATGTGCGCTCTTCTCTGTATGTCATCAAAGCAAAATCAGGATGTCCCACTTAACACCAAAGTGGGGGAAAAAGGTGTCGGAAAAATTCAACTTCCACAAATTAATATTCCCCCAGTTGGACTAGATGAATCGTAAAGCTGCGAAGACCTGCAACATCTCTAATGATGGAAGTAAGCATGGTTAAATCGTATAAATTTGAAGAAAAAAAACTATTAACTATCCAGGAAGTTCTGCTTTGCGGACCATTTGGCGCACCCCTGTGAGTAGCGCCCGAGGCAAACCCCTCCTCCGACCCCCTCACTACGACACTGCGCTAACGTTCCAAAGACTCATGTTTAAGACAACTTTTGTATAAATACAGCCCACATTTGCTAAAAAAATATTATTGACAACATAACCAGTGTTCTTGCAAAATAAACTCGTACTCGCTAAGCTCAATCAAATATTTGGAACAAAATGTTCAAGCTCGTAAGTACACAAATAGTTCTGATTGCTAATTACTTACTAAGATTACTTGGTACTAGAGAAGTATTACTAATTTAGCACTAAGCAAATTCAATAATCCGCGAATGTAGCAATTTTTCTTAGTGCGATTACAGACGATAATATACAATTTTGCACCTCAATTTCTTCGTCTATTTCTTTCCAGTTCGTTATCCTTTTCGCTGCGCTATTCGCTTTTGCTGCTGCCGGCCCATCACCATTGCCAGTGGCAAGTCCTCATCCAGCACCCGCGCCTGCACCAGCACCACAATTTTACTATGGCTCACCCTACGCATACGCCTACTCGGGCTATCCATATTTCGGTTAAGGCGCCCCCTTGTGCGCTGTGCGAGTGCGTGTATGGGTGTTGGAAGTAAATGCAATTGAGCTGTGGAATAGCAAAATTCATATAGAAATTATGGAAAGGATTATAAATGATGCTCTCCTTTGGTGGCTTAGATGAATTTGTCTAATGCCTGTAATAATAATGCGTTTACTAATTCACTTCATCGCATGGCACTCGTTGGTGCAAGGACTAATTGCTTCATTGTTAATGGACCAAGGATAATGTGCTTGGCGATATTAATTAGTTTTAGTCTTGATTTGAGTTGTGCCACTATTTTTCTTTGTATTTCTGCTTCTTTTTGTTATTCAGTTCTCTAACAGCTGTCCATATATGAAATTGTTTAAAGCGTTTTGGACTAAAATAAAACCTGCATTTTTGCGAAACTTTTGCGTTTGCTTTGGAAGTATGTATACTACTATAGTATGCTAATGGGTGTCCTAGGTGTAGGTCTCTTTTCTTACTAGCCTACCCACCAAAAATTACCCTCCATGCATCGTATTTTCCCCTTGGATCTGCCTTTCAGGTACGGAAGCGCGCCACTTGAGCTGCTCTACTGGCAGTGTGCTTTGGCAAACGTTTCATCGCTCTCTCTCTATTCAGGAGCTTCGGTTCAGATTATGAAACGTCGAAACATCCAAGAATATGATTTAGACATTATTCCAGTTTTCAACTGTTTGAAATATCTGACTGCGCCCCCAGGAAACTCATCTCTTTAGCATTCTTAATTTAGTATATCAACATAGTAGATAAAGCGGCTGGCGTGGTATGATGATAGCGTGCTCCACCTACCACACAGAATGTTCACGGGCAAAGCTACATCAAAAACTTAGAAAACAACTTTCAGTTAGAAAAGTCTGACACTGCGAATATATTTCTGTCATGAAAAGCTTCTCATACAATTTATCTGGCTTGCAGATACCGTTCAAAGTCGGTATAAAACCTAAAAAAACCCACCAATTTGATGAAAAATTAAAAAATTAAAAAGGAGCACGGCGCAAATTTGAAGAGAGCGCTCAGCCTCAATCTCTTCAGAGGAAATTCGCGTCAAGTATTCACATTTTATACTCAGTTGAGCAGAGCTCACACAGAATATTAACTTTGTTCGCATAACGGTAATTCGTAACGGCATAAACTAATCGAGATAGATATAGACTTCTATATATCAAAATGATCTGGGTGAAAAAATAAATTCATTTAGCCATGTCCGTCCGTCCGTCTGTAAACACGATAACTTGAGTAAATTTTGAGGTATCTTGATGAAATTTGGTATGTAGGTTCACGGGAGCTCATCTCAGATCGCTATTTAAAATGAACGAAATTGGACTACAACGACGCCCCCTTTTTCGATATCGAAAATTTCGAAAAACCGAAAAAGTGCGATAATTCATAACCAAAGACAGATAAAGCGATGAAGCTTGGTAGGTGCGTTGACCTTATGACGCAAGATAGAAAATTAAAAAAATTTTGGACAAATGGCGTGGCAACGCCCACTTTTAGAAGAAGGTAATTTAAAAGTTTTGCAAGCTGTAATTTGGCAGTCGTTGAAGATAACATGATGAAATTTGGTAGGCACGTTACTCCTATTACTATATGTGTGCTAAAAAGAAATTGGCGAAATCGGATGACGAACACGCCCACTTTTAAAAAAAAATTTTTTAAGTCAAATTTTAACAAAAAATTTAATATCTTTACAGTATAAAAGTAAATTATGTCAACATTCGACTCCAGTAATGATATGGTGCAACAAAATACAAAGTAAAAGAAAATTTCAAAAGGGGCGTAACTCCGCTCTTTTTCATTTAATTCGTCTAGAATACTTTTAATGCCATAAGTCGAAAAAAATTTACCAATCCTTGGTAGGGACATAGATTCTATGACGATAACTGTGAAAATGGGACGAAATCGGTTGAAGCCACGCCCAGTTTTTATACACAGTCGACCGTTTGTCCTTCCGCTCGGCCTTTAACATGATAACTTGCGCAAAAAACGATATATCTTAACTAAACTTAGTTCACGTACTTATCTGAAGTCACTTTATCTTGGTATAAAATATGGCCGAAATCCGACTATGACCACGCCCACTTTTCCGATATCGAAAATTACGAAAAATGAAAAAACGCCATCATTCTGTACCAAATATGAAAAAAGAGATGAAACATGGTAATTGGATAGGTTTATTGACGCAAAATATAACTTTAGAAAAAAACTTCGTAAAATGATTGTGACACCTACCATATTAAGTAGAAGAAAATGAAAAAGTTCTGCAGGGCGAAATCAAAAGCCCTTGGAATCTTGGCAGGAATACTGTTCGTGGTATGACATATATAAATAAATTAGCGGTACCCGACAGAAGATGTTCTGGGTCACCCTGGTCCACAGTTTGGTCGATATCTCGAAAACGCCTTCACATATACAACTAAGGGATACTCCCTTTTAGACCCCTCATTAATACTTTTAATTTGATACGCATATCGTACAAACACATTCTAGAGTCACCCCTGGTCCACCCTTATGCGATATCTCGAAAAGGCGTCCACCTATAGAACTAAGCCCACTACGTTTTAAATAATCATTAACACCTTCATTTGATACAATGTCATACAAACACATTCCAGGGTTACCCTAGGTTCATTTTGCTAAATGGTGATTTTCCCTTATTTTGTCTCCAAAGCTCTCAGCAGAGTATGTAATGTTCGGTTACACCCGAACTTAGCCTTCCTTACTTGTTTGTATATGAACTTTGGTATTCGGATTTGCCTGTGAAGGTATTCATGAAGGAACCCGTAACTAGTTGAGAATTGAATTATGTATGAGCTTACTTTTAAGCCATTTCACCTATACCTTCAACTCAGGAAATAGTTTGCTGATCCGCTTTTCTTACATTTTTTTTCTGCTATTCTAGCTAATTTTTTTTTCAGCGCAGGCTAGTGCGAGATCGAACCTCCATGCTGATATTATAGAGCCTCCTCGTTTCCAGTATTAAGAAAGTGATTCTCATTGAAAAATACTGCCGTAGGACTGCAGAAAACATAGATAGTACATTTTACAGCTCAGTCAGTTATCTCTAAATGTTTGTTGTTGTTGTTGTAGCAATTCTCGCCACACCTGATAGCCGCGACCGATCACAAATTGTCATCAATATCCTCTAACGGGAATCCAAGGAAACTTGCCGTTTCAACAGGGGTGGACCATAAGGAAAGGGGTGTTAGAGGCGTTGGTTCCACATTACAATTAAAGAGATGGTTGGTGTCATGTGGGGACACATTGCAAGCGGGGCATACATTTTGTATGTCGGGATTGATTCTGGATAGGTAAGAGTTTAACCTGTTACAGTATCCAGAACGAAGTTGAGCAAGAGTGACACGCGTTTCCCTGGGGAGTATGCGTTCCTCTTCCGCGAGTTCTGGATATTTTTCTTCAAGTACTGGATTCACCGGGCAATTCCCGACATAAAGGTCCGACGCCTGTCTATGGAGTTCACCAAGGACCTGCTTGTGTTTTTTCGCTTCATACGGCTGGGTTCTCAGGTGCCGTATTTCCTCAAAATGCTTACGGAGATGACTCCTTAGGCCCCTAGGCGGTGCTGGTTCGTCAATCAGATGTCTGTTGGGATGCCCAGGTTTCTGGGTATTCAACAGAAACTGTTTGGTCAGCATCTCATTTCTCTCCCTGATGGGGAGTATTCTCGCCTCATTATGCAGATGGTGTTCTGGGGACATAAGAAGACAGCCCGTGGCGATTCTGAGAGCAGTATTTTGGCAGGTCTGTAGTTTCTTCCAGTGGGTAGTTTTTAGGCTTGGCGACCATATGGGTGACGCGTAGCACGTAATCGGCTGGCTAATTGCTTTGTATGTGGTCATGAGCGTTTCTTTATCTTTTCCCCAGGTTCTGCCAGCAAGGGATTTGAGGATTTTATTACGGCTCTGAATTCTCGGAACAATTGCGGTTGCGTGCGCACCAAAATGTAGATCCTGATCAAACGTCACACCCAAGATTTTGGGGTGTAGGACAGTCGGTAGCGTAGTGCCATCGACGTGGATGTTCAATATGGTCGACATTTGGGGCGTCCATGTTGTAAATAAGGTCGCGGAAGATTTAGTCGGTGACAATGCCAGGTTTCGCGAGGCGAAAAAACTGGAGAGTTCAGGGAGATAGCCGTTTATTTTATTGCATAGCTCATCGATCTCTGGGCCTGGGCCTGTGGCCATTATTGTGCAGTCATCGGCGTAGGAAACGATTGTGACTCCTTCCGGTGGTGAAGGTAGCTTAGATATGTAGAAATTAAACAAAAGTGGGGATAGGACACCACCCTGTGGCACCCCTTGTTTAATTATCCTTGGTTTTGATGTTTCGTTTCTGAATTGCACCGATGCCTGCCGACCACCCAGATAATTTGCGGTCCACCTTTTAAGACATGGGGGAAGGGTAGACCCTTCCAGGTCTTGCAGTAATGAGCCATGGTTGACCGTATCAAAGGCTTTTGATAGGTCTAGCGCTACGAGTACTGTTCTATGGTGGGGGTATTGATTCAAACCGCAATTTATCTGGGTGCTAATGACATTTAGCGCGGAGGTAGTGCTATAGAGTTTTCTGAAGCCATGCTGATGAGGGGCTAGCTGCAAATGTGCTTGGAAATAAGGGAGCAAAATGGCTTCAAGCGTCTTTGCCACTGGCGATAGGAGAGATATCGGACGATATGACTCACCTACGTTAGCGGGTTTCCCAGGCTTTAGTAGCGGGACCACCTTGGCCATTTTCCATTTCTCGGGTATGGCAAAGGTGGAGAGAGACAGGTTGAAGACATGCGCTAAATATTTGAAACCCTCTTTCCCTAGGTTTTTAAGCATCGGCATGGCTATGCCGTCTGGGCCCACTGGTTTGGATGGTTTAGCGCGACCAATGGCGTCCTCAACCTCTCTAGCGGTGATGGTGATTGGTGACGCGCTGAATTTGTGTTTATGTGCGTGTCTATTGGCTCTCCGTCTATCTTTGTCGACCGTAGGATGCATTATATATTGTCGGCAGAAAGCGCTCGCGCATTTTTCCGCATCCGACAGCACCTTATCGCCAAAGGCGATGGAAACTTTGTCTTTGTGCTTAGTCGGATTCGATAGGGACTTTACGGTGGACCAAAGTTTACCTACACCGGTAGAGAGGTTACAACCTCTTATGTGCTCTTCCCATTTCGCCCGCTTGTGTTCGTCCACAAGCAATCTGATGCGTTGGTTTATATCCCTTATTTGGGGGTCGCCTGGATCAAGCTGTCTTATAAGGTCGCGTTCCCTCGCTAAGCTCGCGGCCTCCGCCGGGAAGTGTGGCCGGATTTCGGGAATTCTCCCGGCCGGAATGAAATGTGCCGAGGCGGATTCAATGACCTTACGGAAGGCACGCTCCCCTTGGCGGGCATCAGTCGGGATAGGGAGGGCAGCAAAGCTGCTGTCTGTTGCAGATTTATATTCTTCCCACTTTCCTTTTTTGAAGTTTATGAAAGTGCGTTTTTCGGTGACGATGAAGTCGGCGGTACGCTCGAACGAAATAAGTATGGGCAGGTGGTCGGATGCCAATGTTACCATCGGCTGCCAGTTGACGCAGTTTACGAATTCTGCGCTCACGATTGAGATATCTGGCGAGCTATGACAGCTTCCTACCATACGTGTGGGGGCGTCTCCGTTTATTGTGTAGAACGTCGTTTCTTCTATTTGATCCGCCAACATCTCACCCCTACTGTCCGCCCGCAAGTTTGAATGCCATAGGTCGTGATGGGCATTGAAATCGCCTAAGATAATGCGATTGTTGCCAGTGAGTAAGACCTCGATTTTAGGGCGGTATCCACTGGGGCAACAGGTGACAGGAGGGATGTAGATGTTGATGATTTCTAGATTTGCATCGCCTGACCGGACAGATAGGCCTTGACGTTCTAAGACATTGTCCCTGCGGTCGATGCCAGGATCAAATATATGATATTGCACAGAGTGGTGTATAATAAACGCGAGGCCGCCTCCATTTCCGCTCCCGCGGTCCTTCCTGTGGACATTATACCCAAAGCAGGTCTGCAATGCAGATCTTGCTGTGAGTTTAGTCTCTTGAATCGCAGCAATGCGGATGTTGTGCCGCTTCATGAAATCGACTATCTCCGTAATCTTCCCAGTTAGTCCATTACAGTTTAACTGCAGAATTCTGAAGTGCATGAGGGGTGACGCCGCCACTCTAGGGGTAAGTGACGGGTGACTACGCCTAGGTTGTGGAAGGCCAGGACGCAATTGCTGCTGTGGCCTTGGGACTGGGCGCCCTTGGGCAAGCATTGGGGTACCCGGATGATTTGGGTTTGCGACCTGGCAACATGGCGCGATGAAACCCGTCGAGGGGTTGCCGTCGCGGAGACCAGAACATCTAGGAAAGTGGCACCACCCAAGGCAGGAGCTGCATTGAGCGGATGTCGCAAACCTATATATTCTGTGCTGGCAGACGGTGCAAACGGAGGTAAGGACTAAGAGTCTGTTTCCCTGACCTGCACGATTGCTGCCAGAAAAGATGGGGGGAGAAGAAGACGGGGGCAGGGGCTGATGCTCAGCATTGCTACCAGCTCTACTACGAAGGTAGTAGTTATGAGTGGTATCAGCTGTTTGAGTTGTTGGAGCCGTGGGGCGCGAGCAGCAGCGGGTACTTGTTGTGGCTTGCTGAGCAGCGAGGCTGCTGGAAGGTAGTGGAGGGGCGCTTAGGCGTAGACTACGGGACGCCCTTGGGCGTGAGCAGCAAGGAGCCGCAAAAGATTTATAAAAGTTACGTGGACGTCGGGTTTTGGGATCAAGCCCAGAACAACCTGTCCGATGCAACCATCCCTTGCACGAGACACACTGAACAGAGTATGACCGTCCTAAAAAGATTCTTTTCTGGCAAATGCAGCAAAACCATTTCTCAGGACCGGGGTCAGGAGACGGACCCGGATTGGGTTCGATACCTTCCCGGAGTAAGAGAATATGTAGCAGTCCTGCTGCAAGGAGCTGCTGGGAGGATGACAATTTGTGGGAGGGACGAAACAATTAAATGGGGTCACACTGAAATGACAGTCCTTGGTCGGGAAAAATCCCGAGTCGCTCCGGTACATAGAACCGCTACCTTGGAAGCGATCTCTAAATGTCTTTTGCATTGCGTTACCAGCGCATCCCGAGTTCTTTGGAATGCGTATATCACCATTTTGGCTGTATTCTCCTCTTCTTCCAATTACATCATCACGACAATTGGCTGCTTACATAGTATGATCCTATATATGCACATATATTGTACTCTGTTTCTCCTAGGTTAGGCTTTGCCCATTTCGGGATTTATGCTCTCAAGATAACAAGACTAGATCCGTACTTTCCAAGCTAGAGGCCTAGATTGTCGAATCATTTGATTATTGAAACTTCATCTGCATACTCCGCGAGTTTGGCGGATCCCTCGTCGAACCTTCTGGGCAGCTGATTAATACCAGCGTCCACAACAGCTATGATAATCTCTTGCCATAGGGTGTGCACCTGTTTACTAGTTTTGTGGTTTTAAATAGGCCTCATTGCTGATTAGTATCCAGCTGATCAAATTTGTTAAGGCCGGATGGGCTTCATCGTTGAGGCTATCCATAATTGCCTATTTCGAAAACTTGCCTAACGTGTCCTCTAAGACGACTCGAATCCTTAATCCACCATTAAATGCCCTGAATCTCCGTAAAGGTATGATCCGTTTAAGAATTCATTCGTTTTTTGCTAGGATGCTGTTGGATTCCTCCACCTATTCTATGAAGGCAAAAGGTTTCTATCTACAAATTCCTGAAATTTAATCCGGTCCATAGAGTTTCTAAAGTTTTGACCTTATCCACCCTCTCAAGCTGAAATATGCCTTCTAATATATCGTAATATGTGGACTGAGCGTGATATCTCAGCAAATTGCTTGATGTATGGCCCCATATACATATACATTAACCTGGGCCGATTTGTATGGACGAAAGTTAACGGATATCGCGGCATCGATTTTTCGATAGGATTTGAGCTCAGGAAAAAAAGAGTTCAATTTATTTGCTATATTCCCCTAATTATAAAAATGGTCGAAATTTAAATTCTATGGATACGTTTTTGTCTAAAATTTGCCTTTTTTGAAAAGGGAGATCCATTGATTTTATCATATCTCTGGAACGGGTTTGTCCGATTTTGTTGGAGAAACCAGCGTATAATAGTAAATGAAATTACCTTAAAATTGTTTAAATACCATTTTTTTAATACTATTGGTTCAGAGTTCTTTGCGTCGCATTATAAAAAATCGATTTTTTGTATAAAAATTTCCATTTTTTTTTCTTCTTTAATTCGTAAAAAATCGAAAAAGACAAAAACTTACAACTTTTATTAGATGATCGTAAAACTGTGAACATTCCAAACAAGGCAAGCTTTATTCATGAAAATCCATGGATAAACGGTAATATTATTAACAATTAAGTGAATGAAGGGGAAAATACGTATTTTTAATATTTTTGTTTATTTAGCTATTTAAGATACCTTTATTAAAGAAATTCTACAAAATTTAGTACTTGAAATAGTTAAAATAGTTTCTGCTTTTTGCTTGTCTACTGTAATTTTCTGAATTTGATTCTCGTATAAGAAACCAATTATAATCCCCCATCATATTTTCGTTCCAGAATCTTTGATAACGCTCCTCCATTGACTTAAGTTGTTGGTGAAATCGTTCTCCATGCTCGTCACTGACATCACCAAGATTTGAAGGGAAAAAATCCAAATGAGAGTGTAAGAAATGCATTTTTAGAGACATGCTTGCACCTGAAATTATATGTATATGTAATTTAGAGGTTACAATTATGATGAATATACAAAAATCATATCATATTCCTACTTACCGATTTTCGAATAGTTGGTTAGTAAATCGGAAATGATTTCCTTATAATTTGGACTCCGAATATTTCCTAAAAAATTTGAAACAATCAGCATAAATGAGTTCCAAGCAGCCTTTTCATCGGGTGATAGTAACGTCTCGAATGTTGAACTCTGTAGTAGTTTTCGGATTTGTGGACCATCAAAAGCACCTTCAGAAAGTTTTTGAATATAATCGAATGTTTTTTCATTTTTATTTAGCGCCTTGACAAAATTCTTGACTAATCCAAGCTTGATGTGTAATGGCGGAAAAAATCACATTCTCCTTTTTTGTTAGAGCAGCATATTTTATATTGCGTGTGCCTACTTCGTGATTGGTTCTTGATGGCCAGTCCTTCCTTACATAATGTGCGCTTCGATCTCGGCTATCCCAAAGGTAAGAGAAACAACAATGTTTTGTGTAACCACCTTGTATTCCAATTAGTAAAGCTACCACTTTCAAGTCGCAACATATTTTCCAATCGTGTTTTTCATAATGAATATATTTTAAAAGTTTGGACATGGTTTCATAAGTCTCCTTCATATTTACAGCGTGAGCGATGGGTATTGATGGCTTCTGATTGCCATTGTGTAATAAAACTGCTTTAAGGCTTTGTTTGTTACTATCAATAAATAATCTCCATTCACTTGCGTCATATGTTTGGCCAAGCTTTCCAAAATGTCCAGTTATATCATAGCAAAAACATATATTGTTTTTATTTCTATAAAAACAAGCATATGGCTTATGTCGCTCACGATAGTTAGTTATCGTAACCTGTTTTTCTAATAAATGTCTTTCTTTTAGACGGGATGCAAGTAGCTCTGACTTATCTTTTGGAAGCTCTACAAGGACTGTGCCAGAGGCTTTGGGCAAAATCTTCTGATACGCTGGAGATTTTTGTAGACGAAGAAATAGACGATGGAGGAACTTCAGTATACGTATCATGTTGATTTTCAGGACGTGGAACTCCATCTGAATCTAGCACGGGAAGGGTAAGACCACCAGCTGAAATCGTGGGATAAGACCAAATCATATGTTTTCCAAATCCTTTTTTTTTACTTAAACAAAAGTAACAGTTAGCATCATGATCACATGTTTCTCTCCACATCATAGGTTTTTCAATTTGCATGTTTTCTCTGTGAAAAATGAGTATCATAAATATTTTTAATTAATAAATGTAATTGTTACTTACTGAGGGTAGGACTTCCATTTCTTTAATACAGCTATCACAAATTGAATTTGGCATCCAATATTGGCTCAAATTCTCAACATCTATTTTAAAATAATCCTTATATGAATTTTGTAGTGAAATAGTGAAATTTCTCCCGCCCTTTTGCTGTAGTATAAAGACCACATACATAACAAATCATTTTTGCAGGACAATTTTCTACTGTTATTATTAATTTTTTTTTAAATTCACTAACCAATTAATAGTTTTTTGCTGTTGTTGAGAACTTGACTTTTCGCGATCAGGAGTGCTACTTAAATAACATTGAATGAACTAAATGAATTACTTTAAATAGTCGGAGGCCACTAAGATTTTCAAAAGTATGTATCTTTTTATACTCAGTTGAGCAGAGCTCACAGAGTATATTAACTTTGATTGGATAACGGTTGGTTGTACAGGTATAAAGGAATCGAGATAGATATAGACTTCCATATATCAAAATCAGCAGTATCGAAAAAAATTCGATTGAGCCATGTCCGTCCGTCCGTCCGTCTGGCCGTTAACACGATAACTTGAGTAAATTTTGAGGTATCTTGATGAAATTTGGTATGTAGGTTCCTGGGCACTCATCTCAGATCGCTATTTAAAATGAACGATATCGGACTATAACCACGTCCACTTTTCGATATCGAAAATTTCGAAAAATCGTAACAGTGCGATAATTAATTACTAAATACGGATAAAGCGATGAAACTTGGTAGTGGGTGGAACTTATGACGCAAAATGGAAAACTAGTAAAATTTTGGACAACGGGCGTGGCACCGCCCACTTTTAAAAGAAGGTAATTTAGAAGTTTTGCAAGCTGTAATTTGGCAGTCGTTGAAGATATCATGATGAAATTTGGCAGGAACGTTACTCTTATAACTATATGTATGCTTAATAAAAATTAGCAAAATCGGAGAACGACCACGACCACTTTTTAAAAAAAAATTTGTTTAAGTCAAATTTTAAAGGAAAGTTAATATCTTTACAGTATATAAGTAAATTATGTCAACATTCAACTCCAGTTATGTGTATTGGGCCAAGTTTTATAATTGTATAATAATACTTTTTTGGAGCTTTCTGGCCGGTTTTCCTTTCCAGTAATGATATGGTGCAACAAAATACAAAAATAAAAGAAATTTTCAAAATGGGTGTTGCTTCGCCCTTTTTCATTTAATTTGTCTAGGATACTTTTAATGTCATATGTCGAACAAACCATTACCAATCCTTGTGAAATTTGGTAGAGGCTTAGATTCTAGGACGATAACTGTTTTCTGCGAAAAAGGGCGAAATCGGTTGAAGCCACGCCCAGTTTTTATACACAGTCGACCGTCTGTCCTTCCGCTCGGCCGTTAACACGATAACTTGAGCCAAAATCGATATATCTTTACTAAACTCAGTTCACGTACTTATCTGAACTCACTTTATATTGGTGTAAAAAATGGACGAAATCCGACTATGACCACGCCCACTTTTTCGATATCGAAAATTACTAAAAATGAAAAAAATGCCATAATTCTATACCAAATACGAAAAAAGAGATGAAACATGGTAATTGGATTGGTCTATTGACGCAAAATATAACTTTAGAAAAAAACTTTATAAAATGGGTGTGACACCTACCATATTAAGTAGAAGAATATCAAAAAGGTTTGCAGGGCGAAATCAAAAGCCCTTGGAATCTTGGAAGGATAACTGTTCGTGGTATTATTTTGGTCGATATCTGGAAAACGCCTTCACATATACAACTACCACCACTCCCTCTTAAAACTCTAATTAATACCTTTAATTTGATACCAGTATCGTACAAACACATTCTAGAGTCACTCCTGGTCCACCTTTATGGCGATATCTCGAAAACGCGTCCACCTATAGAACTAAGCCCCGCGCCCTTTTAAAATACTCATTAACACCTTTCATTTGATACCCATATCGTACAAACATATTCTAGAGTCACCCCTGGTCCACCTTTATGTCGATATCTCGAAAAGGCGACCACCTATAGAACGAAGGCCCACTCCCTTTAAAATACTCACTAACACCTTTCATTTGATACCCATATCGTACAAACAAAGTCTAGAGTCACCCCTGGTCCACCTTTATTACGATACCTCGAAAGGCGTCCACCTATGGAACTAAGGATTACTCCCTTTTAAAATACTCATTAACACCTTTCATTTGATACCCATATCATACAAACGCATTCTAGAGTCACCCCTGGTCCACCTTTATGGCGATATCTCGAAAAGGCGACCACCTATACAACAACCACCACTCCCTTTTAAAACCCTCATTAATACCTTTAATTTGATACCCATATCATACAAACACATTCTAGAGTCAACCCTGGTCCACCTTTATGGCGATATTTCGAAACGGCATCCACCTATAGAACTAAGGCCCACTCCCTTTCAAAATACTCATTAACACCATTCGTTTGATGCCCATATTGTACAAACAAATTCTAGGGTCACCCCTGTTCCACCTTTGTGGCGATATCTCGAAACGGCGTCCACCTATGGAACTAAGGATTAAAAAATAAATAAAAAAAAACTAAGGATTACTCCCTTTTAAATACTCATTAACACCTTTAATTTGATACCCATATCGTACAAACGCATTCTAGAGTCAACCCTGATCCACCTTTATGGCTATATCCCTAAATGGCGTCCACCTATAGAACTATGGCCCACTCCCTCATAAAATACTCTTTAATGCCTTTCATTTGATACACATGTCATACAAACACATTCCAGGGTTTCCCTCGGTTCATTTTCCTACATGGTTATTTTCCCTTATGTTGTCACCATAGCTCTCAACTGAGTATGTAATGTTCGGTTACACCCGAACTTAACCTTCCTTACTTGTTGTTTTTATGATTTAAGCATTCTAAGAACATCGCAAAAAATGCCTCAAGGAAAAAGTTGTATTTATTTGATAACAAATATATATGACCATATTTCTTTCTTACGAAAACCCGCGTTGGCAACTTAAATTTTCCATACAGTATGAGGCACTTTTTCTTATGATGTGCGTTTTGTCTTAAGAAAATTGACGGGAAAAATTTCTTGAGTGTCATTATGGAGTTTTCTCATTTCTGGCGATGCCCGTAGTAAGCTTTAAAAAGTCAAAGCTGCGCAAATTGTCATACCTAAATAATTTTGTTTGTAAAAAACTATAATAGGCTTGATATGCAAAATTTTCGCTAAATTGGGTATTTTCACTTTATTTTCAATAAAACCAACATTTATTCATGTATTTTTACGAAATAAGGTTTCAATTATTTATAATGTTTACAGTTTTAAGACCGTGAAATAAAATTGGTAAGTTTTTAAAACCTTCGATTTTTTACGAATTTTTGAAAAATAAAAAAATGTTCGATTTTGCAAAAAAAAATTTTTTTTTATATATATTGTTACGAATATTAGCAAAACTAAGGAGTGCTGCCATCTCCAGGCCGATGCTAAGCAGTGACGTGAATTCACATCAATAATTCAATCATTATGTATCTACATAAACGAATCAATAATTGCGTCTACACATATGTACACATTCCGACGAGCAACATTTACATACAAGGCAGCGAGAGATGAGATGTCACACACAGATGAATTTACTTATACGCTTATGTGTGTGCGGGAGACTGTAAACTACAAACTCACATATGTACATCTGAGAAGCGCTAAAAAGTAGACAATTGTAAACAAGTAGAAACTATATGAGAACTATACACACACGAATATAGTTGGTAAGTTCTGGAAATGGAAGAGCCTAGAAGTATGCAGCGTAAACTATAAAAGCGGGGCACGCGAGTAAGAAGTAATTCAGTTTGATTTGAGTTGTCAAGCAGTTTGATTAAGACGATATCTAGCGAGCAATAGCAGTGTTATTTTGAATAGTAGAGTTTCATTGAGCTATCAATCAGTGTGGTTATTAAGCAAGCTATTCGTTGCACAGTTTGTTATTGTGAAGTACTTTAATAAAGGCCATTTTGCATTATTACAAGTTGGAGTTATTTATTCAACAGTTTAGTGATTCGAACTTAGCAGAGGATTGCAAATAAGAGGATTTGCAAGCAAATTCGTTACAATATTTTAATGTGAATAACTCCACAGCCGTCGATCATATAAAAAAATTTTCTTATCAAGACTTGAAGAAAATTTTGCGGTGAATCCAATGATGTTTCTCTCAACGAATTTGGATAAGTAATTTCCAAGATATTATAAAATAAATGGAAAGACCTCTTTGAAAATTCGAGATTTTAGAAAAAAAAATCGTATACATAGAATTTAAAATTTTGGGTGTTTTTGTACTTAGGGGGCCATAATACATCGAAATTAAATAGTTAGACTTCAAAGTAATTTCTCTTGTTGACTAGTGTTATTTGTGGAATTTGTTAGTAATTTGTTGTTTTATTTTGTGCTTCCAATTAGAGATTACACTCTAGATGTGGAACTTTTTCTATGAAAAAAGTCCGCATCTCTAAAGTAGGCATAACCATATTTTTACTTATCCAAATCAATTGGCATCAGTTATTGGTGCCTTAACCTAAAAATCCTGAAATTTTCATAAAAATGAGGAAAACGCAAAAATTACAAACATATACATATATAAGTCTCTTAGTCAAAACCTATCCAAAACAATACACAAAATCTATAAAAATTTAATAAATTCACCAACGCAAATATTTTTAAGTTATGGATATGGCTAAAAACCAAAAACCAATTGGTTGGCTATGGTATAGTTACGGCTAGGGTGTAATGGTATATGGCACTATTGACCAATTACATTAATTTCCATAAGGTTGGTTGGATCGGATGTTTTATATAGATATGGATACGTCAACTTTGTCAGGGCTTTAAGCTCTTGGCAAACTTGCTTGATCCATATCCATATAACAGCTGATCTAAACAAACCAATTGGTAGGTATGGTATTGTCTGGTATAGTTACAGCTAAGTGTATGTATATATATAATTAAATATATGTTCTCTGACAGTATCAAGCGAGCGGAAAAGTATGCAATATTTAGTAGCATATGATTACAAAGACTTACAGCCTGACCTAAAGGCTGTGACACAATGACATTTTTCATATAGATGCGTTTAACACAAGCTTATGCATTCCAATAGCATTGCCACAATCAACCAAGATGTTGCATTTGTAAATATGAAGGAACTTCAGACTTGGCAATTGAAGTTTATTAGGCCTTGCCCACTCACATACAAAATTTCGCGAAGCAGTGTTATAAACATTCTCCCTATACAACAAAAATACTTGCTAACATATTGTTACGAATATTGGCAAAACTAAGGGGTGCTGCCATCTCTAAGCCGATGCTAAGCAGCCCCTTGCATGCACATCCATAGATCAATCATTATATATCTACATAAACGAATCAATCATTATGTCTACACATATGTAGGTACACGCAGCTGAGAGCAACGCACAAGCACATGCAGATATCTTATCTGAAATACTCCTAGAGGTATGCAATTGTGATTGTGGAAGTGTCGCTCACACATACAAGCGCATGGGGTATGAGAGAAGCTATAAAAATTATACATCTGTAGTTGTAGCTGAGAAATTTAAAACTAAGTAAAATTCTGGAAGCGCCTATAAGATGCCACGAGGAAATCACAGAGTATAAAAGCACCAGCGGCAGAGGCGCTATGGGCAGTTTTCAGTTAAGCACGCTATCTGTCGGGCAATAGATCAGTTTCATTTGAGCTATCAATCAGTTTGGGTATTAAGCAAGCTATTCGTTGCAAAGTATAAGTGTTATTGTGAAGTGCTTTAATAAAGGCCATTTTTCCATTATTCAATATTGGATTTATTTATTCAACAGTTTAGCGATACGAACTTATCAAAAGGGCAATTAAGTGGATTTGCAGTAAATTCGTTACAATTGGTGTCAGAAGAGGAATTGTTGAATACATTCCAGAGGACAACAAGGACATGGCATAGTTCAGTGAATTGGAGATCCAGCAACTGAAGAAGGAGTTGGAGAACCGTGGATTGAGTACAACCGGCATTAAACCCGAACTTCAGGCACGACTACGAGAGGCAATGGAAGCAGAAGGAATTGACGTAGAAGAGTATGACTTTCATCTTGATGGCGAGGAAACATAAGATGGAAGAAACATTGCAGACAGTTACGAGAACAGACTTGAACATGATTTTGGCTGCAATATCTGCTCAAACATCGCAAATGTCATCTCAACTGGAATCGCAAGAGTCACGCATAACATCCAAGATGGCATCCCAACTGGAATCGCAGGAAACCCGTATAGCATCACAATTGGACGAACAGAAGACATATTTGGCATCTCAACTGGAAGCGCAAGAGACACGTATATCTGAAATGTCGGCACAAATTTCGGAACGGATATCATCGCAGATCTCTGCTCAACTGGAAGATCAAGAAGGACGTATTTCCTCGAAGTTGGAGGCGCAAGATACAAAAATTTTACAGTTTGAAGAAAAAATCGAGGCCGAGGTGGATGCTTTGAGAGGACGTATCGAGCAGTTGCAACTAAATCGCCCAGCAGTTTCAACGAGTAATCCAAAGGTAAAAACACCATCCTTGACGGTTCTGTTCCTTTCAAGGTCTTTAAGCTACAATTTGAGAAGACTGCAACAGTGAACAACTGGAATGCTGAAGATAAAGTTGCTGCACTCTTCGTAGCATTGAAAGGACCAGCTGCCGAAATCTTACAGACTATTTCAGAGTACCAACGGAACAGTTATGACGCATTGATGGCTGCTGTAGAACGGCGATACGGAAGCGAACACAGGAAACAGATATTTCAAATAGAATTGCAAAATCGTTATCAAAAAGCTAATGAGACTTTGCAAGAGTTTGCTTCGGATGTTGAAAGGTTGGCTCATTTGGCAAGTGCGGACGCGCCCGTGGAATACACCGAGAGGGTAAAAATCCAGAGTTTTATAAATGGCATACGGGACGTCGAAACAAAGCGAGCGACATATGCAAACCCAAAGCCAACATTTGCAGAAACTGATTCAGCAAACAGCGTCGCTTCTGTGTAAGCCAGTTTTCAAAGCACGCCGTGTGGAAGTAGAAAGGCCAGAGTGGGTAGACGCAATATTGGAGGCGCTGAAAGGATCGCAAAAGCGGAGTGAAAAAGTTATCAAAAGCTTCAAATGCGGGAAGCCCGGTCACATTGCACGTCATTGCGATCCTGGTCCTGGTAGTTCCAACTTGGGTAGCCGTAAACGCAAGGCTGGAGGAGATGAGCAAGAGCGTGCCAGATGTAAAAATCGAGAGCTAGTTCCAGCTATTGAATGTCCTGTGATATCTGTGTCGCAAATTGGAAGGAAATCAAGCAGTCTTACCGTCAGAGGGAATGTGGATGGCAAGGAGCGTGTACTGACTGTAGATACGGGCGCATCTCATTCCTTGATTCGATCTGATTTAGTCAACAGGAGAGTAAAACCGTTACCTGGAGCAAGGTTGCGTACGGTCACAGGCGAGTTTAACCAAGTCCAGGGAGAAGTGATATGTGAAGTCCTAATTGGGAAGGTCATGGTTCTACACAAATTCGTTGTGGCGGAGATCGTTGATGAAGTCATATTGGGAGTGGACTTCTTAGTTGACCATGACATCGGGATCGATATGCCAAGAAAGATTATGCGCTATGAGAACCACGATGTGCCGCTTAACTTCAGTTTGGAAAAAGGATTCAGCAGTAAGCGAGTGCTGGTGGAGGAGATTCGACAGAGACCACGAAAGTCAAGGAAAGTAGATCGAGCAAAGGTTGATAGATCGAATGGGCCAAATAAAGCAAAATCAAAAGTACCTGCGAGAGAAACACTGGCATTGACAAAACCTAATGGACGCACAAAAACGAAGCAATGAATTTCCCAGAAAGAATGCGAGGGTAGTTTCAAGCCGGGGCGCACTACTGTTGTGAAACGTGGGATCGATACTGATTATGCGAAGCCAATCCGTCAAGCGCAGGCTCTACGAAGTAGTTCATTGGCCAAACAACAGAGTGCGAGGGAAAGGATAATGAGTAGTAAGATTAAACACAGGTACGACAAGGAAAAAAATTCGGAAGGTTTCCAGGAGGGAGATTTGGTACTGCTATACAAACCTCACCGGCGGAAAAGTGTTCCATCCAAGATTCGGTGCAGTTGGGAAGGCCCGTACAAAGTTGTGAAGAAGATCAGTGATAACATCTACCGCATACAAACCACTGGGAAACCATGGAGTAGAAGAGTGGTACATTTGGAGATGCTAGCAGCGTTTAGATCGAGAGATTTATCTGATCGGGACGATCAGACTTAGGTGGAGGGCAGTGTTACGAATATTTGCAAAACTAAGGGGTGCTGCCATCTCTAAGCCGATGCTAAGCAGCGTCTTGCATGCACATCCATAGATCAATCATTATGTATCTACATAAACGAATCAATCATTATGTCTACGCATATGCAAGTAGACGCAGCTGAGAGCAACGCACAAGCACATGCAGATATCTTATCTGAAATACTCCTAAAGGTATGTAATTGTGATTGTGGAAGTGTCGCTCACACATACAAGCGCATGAGGTATGAGAGAAGCTATAAAAATTATACATCTGTAGTTGTAGCTGACAAATTTATAACTAACTAAGTAAAATTCTGGAAGCGCCTAGAAGATGCCACGAGAAAATCACAGAGTATAAAAGCATCAGCGGTAGAGGCGCTATGGGCAGTTTTCAGTTAAGCACGCTATCTGTCGGGCAAAAGATCAGTTTCATTTGAGCTATCAATCAGTTTGGTTATTAAGCAAGCTATTCGTTGCAAAGTATAAGTGTTATTGTGAAGTACTTTAATAAAGGCCATTTTTCCATTATTCAATATTGGAGTTATTTATTCAACAGTTTAGCGATACGAATTTAGCAAAAGGGCAAATAAGAGGATTTGCAGTACGATATTTTGTGTCGTATTCGATTGTTATATTGCAGTTTTTAATTGTGAAAAATGTTAGAAAATTTACCAACCAGTGGGAAAAATAATTTCACTTGGCAAGAGTGCCAACACCCTTCTTCTTCTTATGATTTGCTTGGAACAAAATTTGGGAGATAGCTACTTTTCAATATCAGATGACGCCAGTGTCCCTCATTCTACCGTTCTCCATAAAAATACGTGCTATCTACTCGTAATGCATAAGATTGTTTTAAACTCATCTATATGAAAAAGTGCTTATGTGTCGGAGCTATAATACAATACTCTTACCTTGTTGAAACAACATCTTAAACACCCCACCACAATTCACACACATAAGACTGTGCATTCACGAGTTCAAAATTGCTTCGTTTTCCGCATCTACGTCACACTTGACTTCTTTAGTGAATGAAAGAAAGACAGAAAATAACAAGAGCTAAAGGAAAATGACGTAAAAATTTCCTTTAAAATAATGTTTACATGCGCAATGCGCCACCTTCTATATTTCCATAATGCACCCTACAAATCACTTTCCCAGATTGCGCATTCACGGCCACAAAATTGCTTTGTTCTCCACATCTACGTCAGAGTTGACCCTTGAGCGAACAGGTGATATGCTGTTCTATAGTTTTTCATACATTTAATTGTTTAACTACAATTAAGCGATTTGTGTATTTTTGGGCTTGATTGAAGAAGCGAGATGAGTGTAAAACCCGGAAAGTATTGGAAACCAGCTATAGTAGTAAAGCTATCGAAGATGCTGCAAAACGACTAAATCTTTATCATGAAGATGGAGACAAAATTCTGCCACAGCTGCGCGGCCATTCACGTGGAAAGTATTTGGAGAAACGTAAAAAGGATTAAGTTGCTGAATTAGAGGCAGACATTTTAAATGATAAATACTTATTTGATGATAAAATGTAAGTCTTAATAGAATTGTATATTTATTCAATCCATTTACTATACCATGTTACGAGAATGCGAGGGGAAGGAACACAAAAAATTGTGAAAAACATGAAAAGCCCGTGAATTGGAAAGGATAACGCGTTGTTACATGCCGCAGGATTTGAAAAACGGGTAGGCAATTTTCTGAAATTGAAGTTTTCCAAACATTTAATGATTTTCTTATTTCCAAAGAGGACTATTTTGTAGTTGATGAATTAGAAAAACAGAGAACAGAAAAAATGGGAAGTTGAGCAGTTGGCGTCTGCACGTTCCCAATTTTATTTCAAAGATACCAAAGCGAAATATGAGTATGAACTGCTGCTAGAAGATCAAATTGAGCTTATACAAGCTCTCACAATGGATGGCTCAAAGGAAGAAGCATCGAAAAAGGCGAAACATCTGAAGCAGGAGGAAAGCGCATGACAATAGCAGAAACTCAAATTTCTTCACCGGTTTATCCATTTATAGAGGATCTAATAGCTGCAGTCAAAGAGCATCAAGTAAAATGTAAAAGTAAAGGAAAAATTAAAAACGGAATATCTTATATTTTCAGATTTTAATAGATGTAGTAGTTGGGGCTAGATTTACGAAGGATAAAAAATCTGTTTTACACAAAATAGACGTGTAGCTGCCATGTCGGTAGGAATTGGGAAATGAACTCAGCTACAGTATACGTTTCGATGATTGTACATCAGGTAATATTACATGGAAATTGGTGGAGGCAATAAGGACGAGATCAACCGAAAATTTGCAAATAAAGTAAGTTCCATCTATGTGTATGTGTATGTGAAACCACTAAATTTGCATTTTTTTGTAAAAGGTTTTATTAAATTTGGATTGCGCTCTAGGATATCGTATCGCTTCAATTTAATAATCCTACCGGGCGATGGCGCTTCCCATACAGAAGTTATACGACGAAAAGAGTTGCCTGAACATTATTGAGCTGAATATTGGGAGAAGCGTTAAAAAATACGTCGGGAAATATTTCCTCAGCCACAACTAATGAATTGACATATCACACCAAAAATTACTCGTGAGTAAGACGCATCGTGCTTGGACCCTATAAGATGTCTATGATAAAAATATTGACATTAAACAGAAATTATATAATACGACTATTTATTTGAATAAATGTAATTAAACTCATTTAGTTTTTTTAAATAAAATAAAGAATCAATCTCTAAGTAATGTATATTAGAACGATTTTCCGTCATCTGTTGTCATTTTGGTTTCGAGACAAACCGGTTTCGGTGTTGTGCCATCATCAGTGTCGATTTTCGTTCTGATCTGTTATTGTCGTTTGTCCTATATATATAATTACATGAGCAGGTACAACAACAAATAAACACAAAACAATTAACGGACCAAAACAACAAACCCACAAAGAAGGTCAAAGGACTAAAATTACGGACTTTTACCTGACTCAGTCAGCCACACAAATCGATCAGTAAAAATCACCCTCGGTTCTGAATGAGCACATACACATAACTTGTTATGGAATCGCATTTTTGAAGGATCAGCAAGGAAGGCAGCCGGCATGATGTAGTGGTGCACAGTGGCTAATCATGTCGGCTGGGCGGGGTTCTTGCCCACCTTACTGTTCCTCCGCCATAACAAAAAAACAGTTCCTGTCATGCCTTTTAAATGGTCACACAGCGCAGAACTAATTCAAAACGCTGGAAATTCAAAATAAAACAACATCCGGTCGAACCGGATGCCACGGACAGACCGTTAAACATTCAAAATTTAAAAATTCAAAAAAAATAACAGCAAAAGAAAACTAAACGCAAAAAAAAATTACCGAACCGGAAATAACCGGTTACTATTACTGAAATTCAAAAAAAAGCTGAAAATTAAAAAAAAAGGAAAAAGGCCGAATATAACTTGGGGGCGCCGCGGTTGTTGTTGCGACGCCCGGTGCATATACCCACCCTCAAAAACCATGGCCACCGACGCACCTAAATTTTCGGTGGCTCCTTACCTGAATACCCTATGTGCCTTCTAAATAAATGTAGACGTCAGCATTCCCATTATTACAAACTTTTTATTTACAGTTCATTCCAAAAAAAAATTCAAATTATACAATTTGTGTTTGTTTTGGTTTAATTAATATAACCCTACAGCTCATGGAAGCAATTCTTATGTTTCTACATATAAAATTTTTGTAAGAGGGAAACGTTAAGGAAGAATTCTAAGCTTTTAATAAGAAAGGCTCTCTGTTTTCGCGGATTTAGCTATAAATGTACTATGCTTTCAAACAATTGCAATTGTTGTCAAACTTCTACAGTATTCTTGAGAATGTTCAATGCATTTTACCTGCATCTGGGCAAAAAAAGTTACTTGTATGTTTTCAATGAGTTTAATTATTTCATTTAATTCTTTTATACGCATTGTGTATACCACCTAAGAAAGTTACATAATAAGAACTATATTAAAAGCTTGTATGCAGTTCAGAATGGGCCTCATACCATCGGGAAGGCACAGACTAAACGTTTCTAAATTAATTGTCTAAAATATATAGTATGTTTGCTTGCGAAGTTGAAAATCAAAGAACTCTTATATATCTATGTACTTATAAATGTACTAATTTTCGATAAGGGCAATTGACAACGGATGGACACTTTTAATTAATATGTGTATATAACATACAGATTGGCCCGTATAGTGTCTTAAGGATAAATCTTCATATATGTATGTATAGTCAATGCATTTATCATGATTATGCATTTGATATCAAATCCTTAATTTTTTTTTCATTTAATTTTTAAATTTAATAATGATCTTACATTTAATTTTCCGATTTGGGGTTGCCGTAAATATTAACGTTTCGATAATCATAAGTAGATGGTGCAAAAAGTTCAATGCCTATTGGCCGTCAACGGCAATAGTTTTCGCCTTTCAAAAGTGCGCTGCCTTATAATCTAAGTATATTTAAATGATCACGCCCTAGGCGTCATATACGTACGTAGTGTATGAAAAATAAATTTTATGCGAAAAAAGATTAAATGCAGTTCATATAATTTTATTAGAGTTGTGCTTTTTCGTTCATTTCAGAGATTCGAATCTTTCGGTCTTTTTCTGATGAAGGAACAAGTTGTTCATTTTGTTCATTTGTTCTTTTTTTTTCAAGCAAATTTGTTCACTGCTGATCGCCCCGCGGAAAAAACCATCAAGTATAGATTGGGGTGTGTATGCAGCAATGCTTTGTGTTATTCCTAAACCGGGACAGTGTAGGGAGCCACGAGCCAGTTACCCTACGTGCTGAAAGCCAGCTGACTACAGACCCAGAAGAGGTTGCTAACAAATTTAATACATACTTTACCTCGATTGGTAATTCAGGCCCATATCTCTACTCCCATCGATTTGCAAAGTATTTGAAAAGGCGGTTAAAAATAGAGTTGTGAACTTTCTAGATAAATCGAACTTTTTCAGCCCCATGCAATTCGGATTTCGATCCAGACTCTCAACAGAGGACGCTCTACTAGATTTCTGCTCAAAGGTGTACAAAGCTCTAGATAGTAAAAGTAACTGTGCTGGTTTATTTGTCGACATAACAAAAGCTTTTGATATGGTAGACAGGAATATACTTCTGGAAAAAATACATAGTGCAGGTTTTCGTGGCTTTATGTACAAATGGTTTACATCTTATCTTTCTAATAGAATACAAAAAGTTAAAGTGGGTAGTTACTACAGTAGCCTGCAGGAAGTTAATCTGGGCGTACCCCAAGGCTCTGTCCTTGGCCCGGTACTGTTCCTCATTTATATTAATTCAATTTTTTCAATTCCATTGAAGGGCAAAACGACTGCCTTTGCAGATGATCTTGCCATTGCGTATAGTACAACGAGTTACTTCGAACTAATATGTGATATTAGCCACGATGTACATATGCTGAGGACTTGGTTTGCTTTACACAAGCTACTAGTTAGTAATAAAACGAAGTTGATGTATTTTAGCATTGCTCCCAAAGAATTTGAGGCTTGTGATCTTTTTTTTTCATTCAGCAGAATGCGCACGTTTTAACATGCATCATATGGCGTGCACTTTGAATGGCACGAAAAGTTCATTTGCAACCAACGTTAAATGCAGCGATAACTGCTTCAGGATTGATGTTGTTGAAAATTTCAAATACCTAGGCATTATAATCGATAATCATTTAAATTGGTCTGCACACATTCAGAAACTAAAACATTACTTTCTGTACACTACCCGTCACTTCTATCGTCTCAAAAAGTGTTGCACTATGTCCACTCTAAAAGCTGTTTACTATGGTCTAGTCCAATCGAAACTTCAATATGGGATTACCTGCTGGGGTGGCCCCTCGGCTAGTAAGTTGTCACCCATTGTAACACACGCTATGATTCCTTTAGGAGACTAGATATACTACCATGTCGTCATCTATATTTATTTAAAGTCCTAAAAACGTTCTTTATTAGATCGGGGTACTTAGAAAGTTATCCTTCTGAAGTCTACAACCTTAGGAGCAATCTGCTTCCATCGGTACAAATCCCGCATGCTAGGACATCTCACTTCAGAAGTTTTTATACATACACGTCGTGCAAAATGTTCAACACTCTCCCTACTTCTGTACAAGTTATAAGAAATCTTAACCTATTTCAAAATAAAATAAAAATGTGTCTGATTAGTTTTAGCCACTACGATCTAGAAGCCTTGCTGAGGACGTTGTTGTAAGCCATATCTAACTTTTTTAACTATATCAACTGTTTCTCTATCGGAACCTTAACTAATTAACGAATTATCAATTGTTTCTCTATCGTAATCTTAACTAATTATCTGAATTATTATGAGTTTATTCTATAATATTATTAAAAACTATACACCCCACACTGAAAAAGAATTTTAATATGTGAACTGGCATTTAATACTATTTTAAAAATTTAATATAAAAAATGCCATGTACCTTTCTTATGCTATAGAGTAATAGAATGTGCTCTTTCAATATTGTAATTTATTTAAAATATGCATTAAGAAATGTTTAATAAATAAATAAATAAATAAAAATAAATAAATAAAAAATGTCTTATGAATAAATAAGTTAATATATATATATATGTATAATTAACTTCAAAAAAACAAGTTACAAATTTCGGAAGATCCAGGAAATTGAAAGAGTACAGACACAAATTGTGAATATGAACTTTTAAAGTTTATTAAATGTAATAATTTGTTTCTTACAAAACATGTTTTTCATAAATAGTCCATACATATATTAGCCGTGTTTTTTAACACGCGCGTATACGTTTCGTTTGCGCGTGTTAAAAAACGCCTATCTTCGCTTAGATAATGCTTAGGAGACCCATCTAGCGGCTGTGGTTAAACAACTAGCTACAGCAACACGGTGTACCGAAAAGCGGAGACGCAACGCTCTGATGGCCATAGGGTATAACATATAGCTGAATCAGTTGCGATGAATTGTGGACACACATAGAATACATAGAATTAGTGTAGAGGGTGACACAAAGACACATATTTCAGTTACATCTGAGTATAATGCGTATTGAAATTTAGTAGGACAAAATTTATGAGCAGCAATTTCAGAGGTGTATTTATAGTTTGTCCCTTAGCAGTCAATATAAAGTTTAAGCGTAAACGGGATATACGCGTGTTAAAAAACACGGCTATTGTTGTAGCAGTGCCACACACAAAGATGACCACACATATCTTTAGTGTAAGTGGCATCATCGACATTCGTGCTCACTGTGAATTTCTGCGTATATATGTATGAATTTACGTATGTATATTCGCGAACGAGATGAGAGAAAGAATAACATTAGCAGCCCAATTCTAAACGAAAATTCCGTGCGAGTTTTTCCCTTCTCCCATTCCTCGTATTCTAAATAAAAATTCCTTCTGAGTTTTTTCACTTCTCCCTTTCCCCCTATTCTGAACAATGTTCGAAAAAGCGGAAACCGGTTATGGGAGAAAAGTAGGTATTATGAATGTGAGGAGATTTCTCTGCCATTTCATAGGAGGTTTTTCACTAGTTAAATTAAAGGGAATGCATCAAAATAAAAATAAAAAAAAATGCATCAAAATAGCTAAAGGAAATTGGTTATTTTAAGAAAGAACACTTATTTTTACAAATTTGTGCTAAAATATGTGTTGATGTGTTATATACAAACCGATATTCATAGCGTGTGAAAATAGTATCAACTTAGTTCAATTGTAATTCAACCGGAAGTAAAGGATATATTTATTATTTGACATATAGAAGTAAGACAGAGTTGTATTGTGTTGTAGAGGGTCATTCCTTATAAATACGAATTCATAACACCTTTCCTGAATGACGCTCTTAAATAATGTATACAAAGAGGTTTATAGCTAAATATATACATATATAAGCAGTTTATGATTTAAAATTTTACAGATTTGATACCAATAGCCTCTGAGAGATATGTGTGCTTTTTCTTAACTACTCCTTTCGTTAGAATATCAGCTGCCATGTCGTTTGTTGAGATATAGCTGAGGATGATCTTTCCATTTTGTAGATGTTGTCGAATGAAGTGGCTTTTGATATCTACGTGTTTCGTACGGGGCGAGTATGAATTATTCGTTGCGATTTGTATTGCACTTTTATTGTCGCAGTAAAGTACTAATGGTTTTTCTGTACCTTCCAATTCCTGATGAAATCTTTGAAGCCATATTGCTTCCTGAATTGCCGAAGTGATTGACATGAACTCTGCTTCGGTGGACGATAAAGCAACTGTGCGTTGCCTGCGCGTACACCAAGAAATAGCTGAACCTTGGTATTTAAATACATACCCAGTAGTAGATCGTCGTTGGTCAACGTCACTACCCCAATCTGCGTCGCAGAAACCATTAATTTCACTTGCATCTCTGCTAAAAACGAGACCCATGTCAATCGTACCTTTGAGGTACCTCATCACGCGCTTAAGTGCCACCCAGTGAGCCTTTCCTGGGTTGTCGGAATATCGACTGAGCAAATTAACGGCAAATGAAATGTCGGGACGCGTTATTTGCGATGCGAAGAGTAGACATCCAATAGCCTGCATGTATGGTACATCTGACATTTGTTGTTTTTCTTCTTCAGTACATGGACACATTTTTGCACTAATTTGTTGGTTAAGGTCAAGCGGAGTTGAGATGGGGTTGGAATCAGCCATACCAAATCGCTCTAATATATCACCAACATAGTGGGATTGATCTACCTTTATTATGCCTTTTGCACTATCTCTTTGGATGCGCATGCCCAAAACTGACGAGGCCTCACCAAGATCTTTCATCTTAAATTTTGATGCCAATTCTTGTTTTAGTTTCCGAATTGAGGCCATATTATTTGAAAAAATAAGCACGTCATCGACGTATACAGCCACATATGTTTGTTCTCTATCATTTGTTTTATAATACACACATTGATCGACCTCACTGCGTTTCAAACCAAGGCTAAGCAAAGCATTGTTAAACGTTTCGTTCCAAAGTCTACTCGACTGCTTAAGCCCATAGAGCGACTTTTGCAGCTTACAAACACGGCCAGTCTTGTCATCAACGCCATCTGGCTGTACCATAAAAATTTCTTCTTTAAGCTCGGCATTTAAGAATGCAGTGACCGCATCCATCTGGTGTATAAACAAGTCGCGTTTAGCCGCAATGGCTAACAGCATCCGTATGGATGTGTACCTAACAACAGGCGCGTACGTCTCATCATAATTTACTCCCTTTTCTTGGCTGTACCCTTTGATGACAAGCCTTGCTTTCCTTCGAACAATGTCACCACTAGCATTTTGTTTGGTTTTAAACACCCATTTCGATTTAATTGCCTTCTTGCCGTGAGGTAGCTCTGTCAGAATCCAAGTATTATTGGAACGTAGAGCAGACAACTCTTCATTTATGGCCACCTTCCAGTCGTCAGCATTTTCATCAGATATGGCGTCGTCAAATGATTCAGGATCTTGCAAACGATATTCACTGGCAACAAAATTGAATTCGGTTTTCTTACTTGCTATTCTTTTGGAGCGTCTCAAATCGGAATCAGCATTATCAGAATCAATTGGATCTGTTTCGCAATCACTTTTTATTTCATTTGGCTTCTGTTCGCCATTCTTTGATTCACAATGTTCTACTTCTTCTCGTTTTTCTTCAACGTTCGTAAATTCTTTATGTTCTATCTCTTTTTGCTTTTCTTCAAAGTTCGTGAATTCTCCGTATTCTATCGCCCCTGAATTCTGAACTTCATTGGAATCAGATACGTCGTAGAAAAGTTCACAAACGTGTGGTCTAGCCGGTTTTTTTTCAATGAAAACTACATCGCGACTTATTATAATTTTACGTGTTTTCGGGTCAAACAAGCGGTAAGCTTTTGACGTGTTGCAGTACCCAACAAATATGCATTCGATGGACTTTGCGTCTAATTTCTGACGTTTTTCTTTTGGTACGTGCGCCATGGCTTTACTGCCGAACACGCGCATATGCTTTAGTGAATGTTTTCTATTCGACCAGATTTCTTCCGGAGACCGAAAATCTTCACTACAGGGAACTCTATTCAAAATATAAGCTGCAGTGACCGACGCTTCAGCCCAAAACTTCTTGTTTAAACCTGAGTCAATCAACATACAGCGCACTCTTTCTACAATTGTTCGATTTAATCGTTCTGCTACACCATTTTGCTCGGGTGTATATGGCGAGGATGTTTGGTGTACTATGCCATTTTTCATTAAAAAATCTTTAAACTTTCCGTTGGTGTACTCTGTACCATTGTCTGAGCGAAATATTTTTATTTTCCGTGAGCACTGATTTTCTACTAATGTCTTAAATTTGACAAATTCATCAAAAACGTCAGACTTTTGCTTGATTGGCACTACAGTAACTTTTCGAGAATAATCATCCACGAAGGTCACAAAAAATCTATGGCCCGAGTGAGATTTAGTTGGAAATGGACCGGCGACGTCTGAATGGATCAGATCAAGTAAGTTGTTAGCGCGCGTGCCACTTTCTTTGAAAGGCGCACGAGTTTGCTTACCTTTAATGCATACGACGCATTGCTCATTTTCAATTTTACCAAAATCAACACCACTACACGAATTTTTAATTTTTCTTAACTTTTCAGTGCACATGTGGCCCATTCTGCGGTGCCATAAATCAAAGTCATTGCTGGCCAGAAAAGCACTTTTTTCACACTGAATGTTTAATTTGTACAGATCATTTACAGCGGTCGCGGTGGCTATCAAATTGCTCTGATTATCATAAATTCTGCAATAATCTCACTGGACCACGAATTTCAACTTTTTTTCTTTACCAGAAACGCCGTTATGCAATTCGTATGTAAAATCACCCCCTGATTTCGAAAATTGAGTTCATTTTTGATTCTATGGTACCGTTTTTGAGATATTTGCAATTTACCGTTATTCGAAAAAACCAAAAAGATGGCTCCCTTTAATTACGTATATCTCACGGGTCAAGCAATTGCAAATAAGTTTACAGAATCGGAAAGATGATAAAATTTGCTATAAATGCATCATACATTGTTTTTTGCTCAACCATATAGTTTTCGAGATATTAACTCATCATTTCAGATTTTTGTTTTTTTTTATGAAAAAATATGAAAAAAATTACTTTTTGCGAGGGCAGCATTCCAAAACCACAACTTTTTTCCAAATATTTTTTATTTATGTAAAGCTCTGTTTAATTAGAAAAAATAATCATCGAAGAAAATCGATGCAAAACTACGTAAATTATAAGCGATCAAATAAAAATACCCAGGTTGCGCAATTTCAACGTATACCTCAAAACGTATGTTTGGTACAAAGAAGAGTGAAATATCTAGCTATGCTCTGTTTCTATTTAGTTAAAAGTTCAATTTATGAATGAAATTACCCATATTTTTAACTTTTTTTTTAATTTATTTATGTTTGTACTATATTCTAACAATCTTTATCTTAATTTTATTTTACTATGTAGTCGAAATAATTATGTGTTCGACTTTGACGCTTATTCAGTTTAGGATTGGTTTCTCTTATGAGAAACCAGCAGTAATCACCCATCATTGCGACGTCCCAGAATCCTTGATATCGATTTTCAATTAATTTCATTTGCTGATGAAACCTTTCGCCATGTTCGTCACTTTCGTCGCCAAGATTTGCCGGAAAAAAGCTCAAATGTGAGTGCAGAAAGTGAATTTTTAACGACATATTTACGCCTGGAAAGAAAATATTAGTTAGATAGTTACAAGTTATAGAATTTTGGGAAATTAATTTTAATAAGCCTTTAATATTTACCCATTTTCGCATAATTATTGATTAAGTCGTTCACTATCTGCTCGTAGTTAGGGCTTTTGTGTCTACCGAGAAAAGAAGCAACGACGTTTTCAAAGGATTCCCACGCTGCTGCCTCAACTGATGAGAGTAGTCCTTTGAATTGATTATTGTTGATCAACTTTTTTATTTGTGGTCCGACAAATCTTGGCTTGAGAAATATCTGGAAAAATTGTTTTCAAATAGTCGAATGCTTCGCCTTCTTTGTCCAAAGCCTTAACAAAGTTTTTAATGAGACCGAGCTTGATGTGTAAGGCTGGAAGTATGATTTTCTCTTTCTTGACAATAGGGGTGTATTTGATGTTATCCACACCAACGGTAAACTCGACTCTTTCCGGCCAATCCTTTCTGACTTAGTGGTCCTTACGAGCTCGGCTATCCCACTTGCAGAGGAAGCAGCAGTGCTTGGTGTAGCCACTTTGTAGACCGCATAGCATTGCAACGACTTTGAGATCAGAACATATTTTCCAATCATGCTCTTCATATTTGATAAATTTTAGTAGTTTTTGCATTTCCTCGTAGGTTTCCTTTGTATTTACTGCATGTGCTAGCGGGATAGAAGGCTTTTTGTTACCAATATGCAATAATACAGCCTTTAAACTCAGTTTATTGCTGTCTATGAACAATCGCCACTCTTTTGAATCATATGTTTGACCAAACTCTTTGAATAAACCAGGAATGTCGTTGCAGTAGCATATACTGTCTTTCTTGGTATAGTGTTTGGAAAATGTTTCGTGACGAGTTCTACAATATATCACCTTAACATCGGATGATACAAATTTAAATTGTTGCATACGAGAAGTGTGGATCTCGGCCTTTTCCTTGGATAGTTCCAAATCTCTTATCCAATCATTAAGTTGTGCTTGTGATAGAACGTTTCTCTCCTTTCCCATGCGAAATTCAGTACAACTTGATTCCCCGCACTCAGATGTAACTGTTGACAATGAAACTGGATCCGCAACTGCCGTTGAATGTAGTACTGGTAATGTCACTGTAGGTACGCTGGCATAGGTTACTCTTCTTGATCTTCCAACGCCAATTACTTTTGTTTGACAAATATAACACTCTATTGAATGGCAAGTAGGTTCTCTCCATATCATTGGTGTATCAAATTTTATTTGTTGTCCGGATTCCGACTGAATCAATTCTACTCGACACGATGTACACAAAGTGTTCGGTGTCCATGGTTTTTCAGCATTTTTAGGCTCAATGCCAAAATACTTGGAGTATAAAGTTTTGATATGATCTGAGAACACTCGTCGTCGCCTTATGATAGTATATTGGCCACATATGAAACAGAACATATCTGGATCGTTATTACACTCAAATTCTCGCGTCCTTTTACTCATTTTATTTTTTTTACTAAATAACGGTTTTGAAATTTGGCTTATGAACTGAACTATCTCCGGCGAGTCATGCAGATGTTACGAAGTTTCAAGGCGCATTAAGTCATATTTATACTCGGAACAAGAATAAAATTTAAAAAATCAAATCTTACCTAGACAGAAAGGTTCCTTTTTATACGAAGCCGGGAAAAGAAAATACTACCTGCTTTAGATGTAGGCTTTAAAAATTTTCTGTGTCTAATAATTTTGAAAATCTACCTGCATACTTACCCATAAGTGACGGAAATACATGTTTATAACTACATGCCTACAGCAGCTTTCGAACCCAACCACTCTTCCTTTCGATGCAACCACTCTACCTACTATAAAACAATTCGAGTATTAAAAGTACTATTTGATTTATTTAAAGAAAAAGTATTATCATTGTTATGGTGTTATTCGTTTATCCGGATAATATCCCATTTGGACTTTATACCTTTAATATATGTATGTATACATACATTGAAGTTGCGCAACCTGGGTATTTTTAATTGATCGCTTATAACTTACGTAGTTTTGCATCGAATTTCTTCGATGATAGCTTATCTTTTTTCTAATTAAACAGAGCTTTACGTAAATAAAAAATATTTGGAAAAAAGGTTGTGGTTTTGGAATGCTGCCCCCGCAAAAAGTAATTTTTTTCATATTTTTTCATAAAAAAAACAAAAATGTGAAATGATGAGCTAATATCTCGAAAACTATATGGTTGAGCAAAAAACAATGTATGATGCATTTGAAGCAAATTTTATCGTCTTTCCGATTCTGTAAACCTTTTGCAATCGCTTAACCCGTTCGTGAGATATACGTAATTAAATGGAGCCATCTTTTTGGTTTTTTCGAATAACGGTAAATTGCAAATATCTCAAAAACGGTACCATAGAATCAAAAATGAACTCGATTTTCGAAATCAGGGGGTGGTTTTACATACGAATTTCACAACGGCGTCTCTGGTAAATTTTGGCCGTCGACCAGTGTCTTTATTGAATATTACCTTATTGCCGTTTTTGGTCATTTCGCACACGGAAAATAAATTTGCGCACAACTCGGGAACGTAATCTACTTTAAGGGCGAATTAATGGTGACTTATAACCGTAAAGCCATAACCAGATAAATCAGCTGATCGAACCTACCTAATGGAAAGGAATGTAATCGATTAATGGTGCCATACCATAACGCTAACGCCATAGCCAATCAATTGGTTTTTGGTTTCTCGCCATATCCATAACCTAAAAATATTTGAGTTGGTGAATTTAATAACTTTTTTTAGATTTTCTTCATTGTTTTGGATACGTTATGACTAAGATACTTATTTTTTGTGGAATATGTTTGTAATTTTTTGCGTTTTCATCATTTTTATGAAATTTTCAAGATTTTTAGGTTAAGGCACCATTAATCGATCACATTGAAATGGTTATGGATATGGGTATGGTTACGACTATGGCGTTAGGGTTAAGGAAGTTTAATTTGGCTTTTAAGCACAGCTTCGTATCCAGATGATAAACACAATTTTACATTACCACTTGACACTACTGGAATGGTTTTGTTGTTCGCTACAATAATGTTTTTATCAATTGACTGTTTTTCATTGAAAATAATGTTTTTATTTTGTGTCATGTGTGCGGTTGCGCCAGAATCAATATACCAATCAGCTGTGCGGCTGTCATGCGAAAGCAGCGAAGCAAATAGAATTTTCTCACCTTTTGTGTGAGTATTGCCACTTTTTCTTTTGTTGGGACATTTTCTTGCAAAACGACCTTCTTCTTTGCAATTATGGCATCTGAGGAATTTTGTTGTGTTCTTTTTATTCTTTATGTAAAGCGAATTTTCTATCAAATTTTGCCTCTTGCAATAAAAGCGTTTTGACACTATCAATTGTAAGCTTTTGATTAGAGTTCTCGATAGCTAAAACCAAAGCACGAAAATCATCCGGCAGGCCTGCTAGTATCAGTGAAGCAGTCACCTCTTCATCAATTTTCCGACCAGCATTTTGCACTTTTAATGACGTCATCACTAAAGATTTTAGGTACTCCTGCATTGACGAGAAATCAGAGAGTCTACATTGGACGAGTTGTTTAAGTAGTCCGACTCTGCGCGTTAAACCGGAGTCTTCGTATGCTGAAATCAAGGCTTCCCAAGCCTCTTTTGCTGTTTTAGCAGTTGCAATGTGTGAAAAGTTTATGGGCTCAACCATTAGAGTGATTTCGGCAAGAGCGCGTCCATCTGCTTGTACATCTTTTTGTGCGGCATCATCTTTTAACCCAGATTGTACCACGTCCCAGCAACCTTTAATAACCAGATAAGATTTAGCGTGGTGTTTCCATACATCGAAGTTTTCACGCCCTTTTAGACGTTCGAACGCGAAACCAATGTTGTTCGCTTGTATTATGTTTTTCGAAACACAATATTTTTATCTTGAGACAACCAAAGTGTACTTTTTTCAAGAATGACTTCAAGAATTAACAATTCTACAATTCACCCGCGATAACTTAAGGCCCATAACCTGTTGATGTGTTATATACAAACCAATATTCACAGCGTGTGAAAATAGTATCAACTTAGTTCAATTGTAATTCAACCGGAAGTAAAGGATATATTTATTATTTGACATATAGAAGTAAGACAGAGTTGTATTGTGTTGTAGAGGGTCATTCCTTATAAATACGAATTCATAACAATATGTATTTACGTTCTACCACAATATTCTCACTGTTAATACAACAACAACAACCACAATATTCTTTATTTTAAGTCGAAAAGTATATCATTAACAACGGACGAGCTCTTCGCATATTTGATGCAGCCATCCAGAAATTGCGCAAGGATTTTTTAAGAAGGCTTAAATAGATCTTAGCATATGGTGAAAGGCGAACTCAACTCGACTTGGCCGCCAGAAAATTGCTTTGAAGAATGAATGCAGGCAACTCCGGCGGATTTGTGTTATCCCGCCGGTCTTCTTCTTATGCTCCTCTGTTGATGTTGCTGTGGCACCAATTTCAGTGAATACCACATGAAATGCAATAATGTGCATTATTTATACCTTATTTCTTAATTCCAAACAAATTGGCAACAATAATTAAACTTTACAATTTTTTAAACAAAATAAGAAATGCGCAACGAAATTTCAATTGACAAAACAGCTGACTTCGAAAATTCGAAACTCCTATTCCCCAATTATTCTTCTCCCTAGGAGAAAAGAATTGGAGGAATTTTTCCGCGGGAATAAAAAATTCCGCGAGAATATTTAGAATTGGTCTGTAGATAAAACGAACTAAAAGAACAAATAGAACCGAAATCGAAGATCTAGTTCACTTGTTCAGTTGAGAGACCCGGTCAATTGAACAAGTTCAGAACGAAGCGACCCAACTCCAAATTTTATGTACTTCCCTTTCTACGATTTTGCATATGCATACATTTACGTATATTTTAAATGGTGTTATTTCAAAAATTTATTAATAATTCATTAAATTGAATAGAAAGAAAGTTGAATTGTTTACAGCCGTGAGTACGAAAATAGCAATGAAAACTAATACAAAAGCTTCCGGTTATTATCTCCCCTCATTTATTTTTGTGTGAAGTTCGAAAGTGTTCAAAAAAAACTTCATTAAATTTCAGAAAAGGAAAATCTTCAAACCATGTCGAAGCCATTTACGAAAATCTAATGCTTGGAAGAAAAAAAATTTTACGAAAATCTCGCAGTTTTACTTCGAAAAATCATGAAGCTTTGAGTTTAGCTAAATCAGCTTATCGATGCATTTAAAAAAAAGTCGTACGGATCTCTTACAGCCAAGCTTTAGGAACATTAAAAGCGTTAACAAATCGCTAGATTTCGGAACCTTCCCAAAACCGTTGTTGGAAAGAAAAAAAATATTCCGGTTCGAAAATTGTTTACGAAAATCTCGCAGCCTTACTTGGAAAAGTCACAAGTTTCTGAGTTTAGCCAATTTAACTCATCGACAGATTTCAAAACGAGCATTGATTCTCCCTTTTCTTTTTTTTTAACAAAACTTCAAAACATCCAGCAAAACTCGACGGTAAAAAAAAGGTGTCTGGAAACCAATGTAAAACTTCGAAACTTTCTTAAAACAATCCTTGGAAGGGAGAAAACAATCGTCCCTTTTGAAATAGTTTAACCGGGCTTTATAAAACTCTCTAAGTTTTACTTAGAAGTTTCTTTAACTAATTATATCTAAGTTTATACACATCGGTATTATTTGTCGAAGGTTTAGGTGTTAAAAAAATCTATTTTTTTATCTATCCTACTAAGCCGGATAATGCAACGAAAAAAAATTGCATCTAAATACTAAAATCAACTGCAGCTGAGCTCCAGTGGAGCTAGGCGGTAGTGCACTAAATGAACCCACGCGCGCCAATGTGCATCAAATTTACATGTAGATCCGAAAAAGGAAAAAAAAACACTAGCCTTAAGTATTAAAATTCACACAAAAACAAATTTATTTAAATGCTAAGTCCACTTATATATCACAGTGGTCTATTCCTTTTTCGGCTTTATTTTAATTTACAAGATATATATATATTTACTTGGGTCAAAGGTCTACTGTGTATGCTACTAACTACTTGGCGGCGACTCACCCGGTGGCTGGTACTTACATAGCCGGCAAGAGTCTGTACCGTGGGCCTCTGCCGGCGTGGTTACTGGTGATGTTGTTTTTGCTGGTGAAGTTGTCGCTGTTGGTGGTTCTAAATATTGCTGGTGGCTACTGGTGGCGCGCGGTATTGGCGCGCTGGGTTGGTACTGTTGGTGGTTATGGCGCGCGGCCTTGGCGCGCAAAGTTGATGGTTGTACGCGGCTTTGGCGCGCAGTGCTGACGCTGTTGGTGGTGCTAAATATTGCTGGTGGCTACTGGTGGCGGCTAAAAATTGATGGTGGCTACTGGTGGGGTAGCTTATGAGGTGGTTGGCTTTTGGCGTTGCCTATGACAATTATTGTTACCACGACCATTTACAATTCCACCCGATGAACGTGCCAAGTCCAATAGTGCCTGCGGCGGCACCTGGCCCGCCTCTTCCAAAACAGAATTTAAATCTCGTGCCTGTTTTCCCTTGTCGGGAGTGAAGAAGGTATACGCAGTACCTAATTGTTGCCACGACCAGTACGACCAATGCGAAGTACGTAGTTTTCAGATGAATTTGGATAATCGCAATTGATGACGTATTGCAAATCTTCTTTATCTAAACCACGAGAGGCAACATCAATGGCTATTAAAATATTGGATTTGCCATTACGGAAGTATTTCAATACTGAATCACGTTCAGTTGTGATTTATCGCCATGGATGGAAGTGGCGGTGTAACCTTCGTACGTATTATCGGTAAGATTTCTTCGACCTTAATTGTTGCTTCGACAAAAATAATACATTTTAGTGGTTATGGCTTTTATTTGAAGTCAATCTTCTTATTAGAAGGTAATTGAAAACTTTTAATTCCTTCCGCGGGTTTTATGGCCTATCTGCCCACGTTTTTCTTTTTCCAGCTGCCGTAATGAATCTCCAAAAACTAAAAAGACCTTCGAACCGATCATCATTTTCGAAGCCGTGGCGAGCTCTACCCTGCAAAAATTGTTGGATTACGTGTTCCATTTTCTTCATGTTGGAGTACTCTAACAATACTCCTTTGCAAATGCTAAATAACATAAGAATATTCGTAGTATAAAATATAAAAGTTGTATTGCCCCTCTTCATTTACTTTCATTTTAAATTAAATTCGCTACTATAATTCTTTCCGAAACAATTCCTCTTTAGTACTTTGGCATATGATCATCTGTGGGTGCTCCATGGAGTACTACAGTGAAAGTACTTTGGAAATTACTCTCACGTATGTACTCTATGGAATACTCACAAACAAAGCGAGAGTGGGATCACCTACTCCTCTCCTAGGACATCGCAACGTTAATTGGAGCACATTTTTTGTATGAATACAGATTAGATTTGGAGCAGTGCTATACTCCCAAAGGAGTATTCCTTACATTATTTATAGAGTACTCTCGTTTTTTGAAGGGAGCATCAATTTTGACAATACCTGCTCATGTACCTACGAACATAAATACAGAACAAACGACAACAACAGATCAGAACGAAAATCGACACTAATGATGGCACAACGCCGAAACCGGTTTGTCTCGAAACCAAATTTGACAAGGGATGACGGAAAATCGTTACAATATACATCACCCTGTCAGAAAATCAACAAAACAAAATAAGTCAATCTCTAAGTATTTTTCTCGAAGACACGTCAGTTTTACTGGAAGAGGAAGCCATTTCTTAACCACTACTGTATCCTTCGGAAAATGGAAAAATCTCCATTTGTTTTCTTGTTGTTGTTATTAGTAATAATAAATAAATAACTTAATAACACCCAAACAAATCACAGCGCTTTATTAATATAATTATTTTATTAAAACTCCCACAAATAACAGCAAATATGTGTATATAAAAGCGCGGCTAAATGAAAAGGGTCAATTCATACGTCACCGAAACAGCTGATCTAATATTACCATGCGCATTGCGGGACCTTTTTTTAGTGATTTGTGTGAACACCTTACCCAGAGTGTACCTATATAACTATGTCAACTAAGTGGTAAACGTCAAAACTACAAACAGCCTCGCTCACCTGATGCAAATCTCAGGTCTAGAGTTGCATTTTTGGTACGTAAGAATACTTCAAGCTGAGTTGCATTTGATAGTTTCATAAAACTTTGTAGTATTTACAGATGAAATAGTTGCATATATTTCCGCGGAAATAAGAATACTAGAAGATTTGTAGCCTGCAACAATGCGGAAACATACGGAAAGCAAAATTTATTTAAATTAGTCAAAATATAAAGCGTCACACGTGTGAAGGCTTGGTTTCCTCGGAAAGCGGTGCCGCTTTATTACGACCGCTAAAAAACGCCCGGTATACTCACCGTTTTTAGCGGCACCGCTTTCTTGGAAGCTACGAAGACTTACAGCAGACGATCCACAAAATTTTATTTTACATTTTTCCTTTTTTTTAGTTTTCTCTTATTTTTTTAACTGCACATACAAAAATAAAACATATTCAAAAAAATTTAAATTCAACATTTTTGACAACATACTCAACCGCTATGTAACGGCCGCTAAATAGCGGCACCGCTTTCGAGGAAACCAAGTCTTAACATGGAAAAATTTCACTTCTAAGGCTGTTTACTCAAATGCATAAGGACAAAATTATATAAACGATTTGGTCGGTTCAAAGCAAAGATAACGTACGGCGTGTCATTGTTTTTCGTCTGGCATTGTCAAAGCGTAGGCACGCAACCAAAGCACTTATGTAAATTTTTCGATACTTCACCCGACAGATGAATTAATGAATGCAACACAACCAAAGCGTCTGTGTAAATCTGCCTTAATTTTTGTAGCTGTGTAATGCGGCAGTTACCCACCGACGTGTGCCGTACGTAAGGACGTTTGTCGTACGAAGCACGTTTGACCGAACTCTCAAGCCCGTAGGAATCAATGTGTGCGTCTGTGTACATGTACATAACATATTTGTGTGTGTATTGTTTACAGATAAGCACTGTTGCCATTGACCATTTTGCATGTATGCTCATGGAAACATCAACTTTTTCCAATTTAATATTTGATATTGTAAAAGGCCGGAATACATATTAAATAAGTGTAAATAGATTAAATATTTATAATCAGCACTTTTACATAATTATTTCGAATTATTTCCACAATTTTTCAAACTTTAATTAGGCTTTTTTGCATAAAATTGCAAACGGTCAAAAATTAGCGCACAAAATTTTACTAGGCAACTCTGTCTAGTGAGAGAGCGATCAGCTGACACGTTCTTACGGAAAAAATCAAAATTGTTTTGATTTCTACGTTCCGGGCTACGTACGTACGGGCGTTGCACGTCGGTGAGTTTTCGTTTACATTGCACACTCATAAGATAGGTCGTGTCAGCTGACACGTTTTTTCTACGTACGTTAGTGGGTAACTGCCGCAGAAGTCTCCTGCAAATAAAATGATGCTGTAAGTGCAAACAAATCAAACTCCTATATGACACTACTTTATTTTCTATGTATTTTCTCTTATATTTTTTGTCGAAGGAGCCAATAAGGTTTCAGTAGTAGTGTAAATGTGTGAACTATATTTAAAACAACTAACAAAATATAAGAAAAGTACAACGTAGTTCATTAAAAACATACAAGTCAGTTTGTATTTCGATAGGGTTTTTTGACATTAGGCCGTTTTTTCTTTATTTTTTCTGACAAATGAAAATTTTGTTTTTTAGTTTCAAAATTAATAACACCATGGCGGCCACCGTGGTGCGTTGGTAGCGTGCTCCGCCTCTCACACCGTATGCCCTGGGTTCGCACCCACGGCAAAGCAACATCAAAATTTTAGAAATAAGGTTTTTAAATTAGAAGAAGATTTTTTTAAGCGGGGTCGCCCCGCGGCAGTGTTCGGCAAGCGCTCCGGGTGTATTTATGCCATGAAAAGCTCTCAGTGAAAACTAATCTGCCTTGCAGATGCCGTTCGTAGTCGGCATAAAACATGTAGGTCCCGTCCGGCCAATTTGTAGGGAAAAACAAGAAGAGCGCGACGCAAATTGGAAGAGATGCTCGGCCTTAGATCTCTTCGGAGGTTATCGCGCCTTACATTTATTTTTATTTTAAATTCAAAGTATAAATTGTATGTGCAAATGAGTTTTCAATAAGTGTACATTTTTCAGTTTTTCATAGTTAAAGAATTGACCTACAGAAATTCAAATTAAAAAGTTTTCACAATAATTTGAAAAACTCTACGTTTTCTCTGCTTTTTACACTTAAAGGAGTAACCCTCCGTAATAAATTAAACTTTTAATGAAAATCAATAACTCTGAACTGAACACATTTCGTCATGATATAAAATTAAAATGCTGTGGAACAGGAGCAACAGTTAAGGAATTGACCTACAGAAATTCAAATTAAAAAGTTTTCACAATAATTTGAAAAACTCTACGTTTTCTCAGCTTTTTACACTTAAAGGAGTAACCCTCCGTAATAAAGTAAACTTTTAATGAAAATCAATAACTCTGAACTGAACACTTTTCGCCATGATATAAAATTAAAATGCTGTGGAACAGGAGCAACACTTTTGCGACTACATAAACCCTGTTTCAATATTTTACGTTTCTGCACAGAACCATGATTGACCGTTTTCAACCGAAACAACAATGGCAACCCAGATTTTCTCGTTATGCTCACTTAAGCTAGTGCCTGGCAGAAAGAATTCAACACACTTGTACATGTATACTATGACCCTAACATTCTGGTTTGGCAGTTAGCACAGGGCAACTCATACACAACAATACAATCCAAAGATTTTACCGGTTCGTGTCTACGCTAAACACCTATTATGCCCTGTTTTTCCACTGTGAGTTTAAATTAGAGTTAAAGTTGATTAACCCTGCCACTTCGGCCGCTTAAGTTGTGATGGCCAGCAAAATTATATGTTATCGAACAAAGTGGCAAGATTAAACTCTATTCAACTTTAACTGTAGCTTAAACTCGCACTTGAAAACCGGGCATTAGAGTTGTTATCTTTAAAACCCTCGAATCAAGTGGCTCCAACTTTTTTAGTGCTCCTCAAATCTATCCAAAAATATGCTTAGGCCCGGTTTTTCAGTAATTGGTTAAGCTAAACTTAAACGAAGTTTTCTTAACTCTATTCAAATTTAAACTCCAGTTAAACTACTGAGGAATTTTTCAGTCACCGTTTAAAGCCTTTTTTGGGGTAGGCTTTTTTATACGGCAACATTGGTATTTTATTATTTAGATAATTTGTAGATACGACGGATTTTGCCTACCCAACAAACATTTAAAAGATATATCTCCAGCGAAGTATGTATCTAGTTCCGAAAGTGATATCCAATATCATTATCCAGTTATTCTTAAACCAGATAGTTCTCAAGTTGATATCCAACTTCATTCTCCAATCACTATCCTACCTTTGAGAAATTTTGTATAATTTATTGTTCTGGAGTTGATCTCCAACGTCATTAGCATTTTCAAATTATTATCCAACCTTTGAGAGATTTTGAGAAATGTACAGTTCTCAAAAGAATATTCGACATGTTTCTCCAGTTGATATCCTACATTGGATATCGAGTTGAGGTTAAGTTGAAAAAAATCTCCAAGGTGGTACCGCCAAAGCCAACAGCTATTTTTTGTGCGAAATAAACGCCTGATTGATAGTAGTAATGAAGCGTAATTTATCAAAAATAAATTATATATATTTTATTTTATTTTCGTGAAAATACTATAGTATTGAAATCTTACATTTGAGTCCCGTCAAAGAACCACACGTTGGGAGCGATCATTTTTTCAACTTAAGTAATAGCATTTTTTGCTTTATAAAGAATTCCCTCCTTTGTTGAGTACGCTATAATTCTCGAGTTGAACCACTGTTTCGAAACAACTCTGGAGATTTTAGAAGTATGTCTAGTTATCAACATGAGCTCTAATGGTACTCAAGCCCAAATGCTTGTTGGGTATATTCGACACCATTTTGAACGAACGCAAATCACAGATAGGTTAACTAGAGTTTAACCCTGCCAGATCGGCCGCTTAAGCTCAGCTTAAACTTGAGTTAAAGTAGACTGAAGAACCGCAGAATAAGTTTAGTTTAACTGACAAGCTGAGTTGAACTTGTATTGAAAAACCGGGCCTTAATATTTGACTCCGTAGCTGTCACTGCCATTGTGAATGAAACTAAGTGTGATATCTTATCTGTCAACTGCCTGACAAACTGTTCAATATGGCAAATTTTTAGCGTTTTGACAGGGTGTTCAATGTGGCGACGCCTATCTTCAAGCGGGTGATAGAAAGAGATACAGAATGAGTCAGCGATAGTCAATTACAAATCAGGTGATCCAATCCCTTTGGAATTTTGACGTCTATGCAGAAGATATCACACTTAGGCCCTCATTATGTATGTCACCGTGAATATTTGCGTCGCATTCACTCACATTCACCCAGAATTCTTATTTTATAACTTCTTACGTATTCGCGTTTGTCGTCTTACGTAGTCACTAAGTATTCACTGAGACTGTCAAACCCAATACGTAGCCAGTATAGCCACTTATTACTTTTGTTATTTCGGAAAACTTTGCAGTGCAATTTTTTCGGAATAACATCGTTTCAACGAGCTGGCAATATTGCAGGAAAACACCTGACAATTGTGAAAAAAGAAAACAGTTTAAATTTCAATATTGATTGTTTGATTAAATGTTATTAAAAACAATTGCTTGTTTATTTTTCAATGTGCTCTTTTATATTGAGCTGTTTTTCATAACTATAGTTTATATGTAGTTTTAAATATGGAAAATTCGAGGACTTTCGAGTGTGTGTACTTAAACTGGCTACGAGTAGCAAATAAGCGGTGGAATTTTGTGTTTCTTTATCTTCTTCCCAAGAACTGCCGGCAAGCGATTTGTTGATTTTATTGCGGCCTTACACTACAGCTGCAATTTTGGTACCATGCGCCTTGAAGCTCATACCACTATGGCCGTATGGGCTGCGCTCAAGCTTCCCTAGACACAGCCTCGTTGTAGTTGTTAACGCTAAACTCTTTATAACATTAACCTGTTCTTTCTCATAATATAAAAGCTGGCATTTTTTACGACAAACAAAATTTCTGGTAAACGTCCAGAACAGGGGTCGACTGCTAATACGCGTCCAAAAACATAGAGGTGTCAAAAGACGCGTATGTTGTAAAATGTTTATCTCTGTCCGTAGATATTTGCAGTTGAAGGTGGCAATTTCATGTGGTTGTTGTAATGTTGTGTACTGAAAAAAAGTTTGTGCACAAAGGGATTTTGCACGCATTTAATTTTGATCCCACCCCATTGGTGGACCGGCCAGAGTAAGTTTTTATAAGCGCGTCCGAAGACCACCAACGCAGAGAGGTGTTCTGCGCAAAAATACTACGGATGACACCCCCGGTTCCGGAGGGACCCGGGGCTATGTTTCGATTTTTCGATAACTTTTGAACGAGCTAATATTTTTTTTTCGTTTGACACCTCTCACGATATTTTTGGACGCGTATTAGCAGTAAACCTCTGTTCTAGAGTATTACCATTATTATATTATTATAAAATTCCCTCAATGTTCTTTCAAGTTGTATGGCGGGGTTGATTCTGGATACGTAGAGTTTAACCTGTTGCAGTACCCAGATCGAAGTTTAGGTAGAGAGACGCGCATTTCCCTAGGAAGAGTGAGTTCCTCCTCTGCTAGTTCTGGGAATTTTTCTTTGAGTACTGGATTTGCCGGGCAATTCCTGGCATAGTGGTCCGATGCCTGTTTGTGGATATCACTGAGGACCTGTTTGTGCTTTTTTGCTTCATACGAGTGTGTTCTCAGGAGCCGTATTTCCTCATAATGCTTACGGAGATGATCCTTTAAGCCCCTGGGCGGTATAGACTCATCAATCATATGTCTGTTGGGATGCCCAGGTTTCTCCGTATTCAACAGCAACTGTTCGGTTAGCATTTCATTTCTCTTCCTAATGGGGAGTACTCTCGCCTGTTCTGGGGACATAATAATACAGCCCGTATCGGGGACGCGTAGCATGCACTCGACCGGTCAATTGCTTTGTAAGTGGCAATGAGCCTGTCTTTACCCCAAGTGCTGCCGGCAAGAGAAATGAGGATTTTATTACGGCTCTGGATTGTAGGGATAATTGCGATTGCATGCTCACCAAAATGTAGATCCCGATCGAACGTCTCACCTAAGATTTTTGGGTGTAAGACAGTCGGTAGCGTGATGCCATCGACGTGGATGTTCAATATGGTCGACATTTGGCGCGCCCATATTGTAAATAAGGAGATGGTTATTTATTTTATTACCTAGCTCATCGACGGGTGGCCCGGGACCTGTAGCCATTATCATACCGTCATTGGTGGCGAAAGGAGCTTCGATATGTAGAAGTTAAACAGAAGCGAGTGTAGGACACCACCCTGTGGTACCCTTTGTTTAATTCTGATGAGACAGATAATTTGCGATACACCTTTGAGGCTTAATTTACTACGTTGTTCGGAAATCAGCAGAATCACTGATTTATAAGAAAATTAAAAAAAAATCCACACAAAAAAATAAATAAAATCCGGACATTTATTTTATAAGGCCGAAAATAAAAGTTAAAATCGGACTTCTATTTTTTAAGAACAGAATAAAAGGGCGACCCCATAACTAAGATACGGTTCGTCCAAATGAAACGATTTTTTTACCAATCCATTCTCGTAAATAGCTGGATTTGAAAACTGTAGGGACACTAAAATTTTTCCTACTAACACTAGAAACTTGTTATCGAAAAACCATAACCAATTGCTGTTGTTGTTGTAGCGATAAAGAAACACCCCGAAGGTTTCGGGGAGCGTTATTGATGTTGATGGTCCTTTACCGGATATATATCTGGTATGTTCCGGTAACAAGCACCATTAAGGCACAAGTTCGACCATCTCGGAACCGATTTAATATGACCACATTGAACCACCAATAATTTTTTCTGAAGTTACAAACGTAATAACAGTTTGGGTCCCTGGCTATAATTTTTATAGGTTTCGCTGTTTTTTGTATTCCTGTAAAATTTTATGAAATATGCATCCACATTGAATGAAGTTCTAAATATAACCTTTATCGGCTGTCTATGGAAAATTTCAATCTTTTTTTTCACGAAATGTCAAGATTCTTCAATTTTTACTCAAAAATGATAAAAAAAAACGATAATAAAAAAGCGAAGTGAATGAAGCAAACGATACCCAGAAGCAAGTGAATATTTCGACAGCAAAAATGAGTGTTCGTGACACTTTGCGTCGCTATATAATACGAAAAACGTAACACAATCACCTGCAGTCACCGATAGTCACCGAGAGTCACTGAAGTGAATGAATGGTCTTATATGTTACGAATTTGGTTTCACTTGGGTGAAAGTGACTCCTCGCGTCGCTTTGCGTTAAGCTGGAGTCATTGGTGCCGTTTGTCGTATCGCTGTAGTCGTATCCCTAACGTAATCAGCTGTTTATCGTTACGACGGTAAACCAAAACCCAATTGGTTGGCTACGATACGGTTACGACCTTAGCGGCACCAATAATCGATTGCATTGATTCTCATAAGGTTGGTCGAATCAGCTGTTATAAGGTTACCGATACGGTTACCGATAAAGTACCAATGTCTCCAGCTTTATACATAATAACGACGTTAGTCACAGCCATGCGATCCGCAAGTCAGAATTATGCACTTAAGGGCTCCGGCGATTAACAACGAGATTGATTGAATTTTGTGTGTTAGTGCAGTCGGGTGGCTTCAGACACACGTATTTGTTGTCGGCTACACGTTGATGAAAATCAAAAATTTTTGCTTTTTTTCATTTGACGCTTGCTTATTTGATAGTCGCGGGGTGTGATTGACAAAACAGCAGTGCTGTATTTAGTTTGTGTTTAAATTCAAAATGAACAAATGCGCGGAAGCACAGCAATTCATATTGAAATTTATTTAAATTAACAATTATTATTACAAGCTTTTCATCCACAATTTCTTTTTATTACTCTTTCCTTTTCTTTTTATTTAATAAAACTGCTGTAGTTGCAAGTAAAAAAAAATCATCATCCGATGACGATATATTCACGTCCGAACGCTACAGTTTCTCTACGCAAATGTTGATTGATGGCTTTTTATTTGATAGTCGCGGGGCAAGCGTCAAATACCGGAGACCCACCCATACAAAAATTCAGTCAATCTCGTTGTTAATCGCCGGAGCCCTTTATGATGTCATGTTGTTTTATAGCCGCTTTCAGCATCTATGTGTTTCACGCTCATAAGAACATTGGCCATAGTACAGGTTTACAAGTATGATATGTATGAGAAGGAAACAATTCCTTTCTCTTTCTAACACACTGCCGTTTGACACTTCGGTCAGTGTCAAACTATTGTGGAACTCAGTGGAACCTGCGTGGAACATGCACATGTAGTACACCTAAATAGGTCCTACAGAAAATTATACAAAAGTCTTGAATTGGAGTATCTGAGGACGCGTAGTTATGCCAGTATTAAGAATACAAACACGGGTGCTAAGTTTTTCTACCCACTGAAAAGTTCTCCGCGAAAAACAATTTGAAACCGAGGTCGATTGCAATAAACCGTCCAAAAATGTGGAAAGAGAAATGAAAAGATGCGTTTTGTCCTGTTATCAATAGTCCAAAGGAGAAAAGGTATTCGAATTATTGGAAGCGAGGAAAAACGCGTCTATTAAAACCTCCCCCGACGGTTTTGGTTGAGTTTTAGCAATCGTCCCCGGTATCACAATTTGTTAATTAAAATTGTCCAAAACATATGGATTTTAAAGAGAGATGTAATTAAGTGTTCGTTTGAAAGTAAATAAGGATATTTCTTTGTAATTTTACAATAAAAATTTTACGCAGTTTTCGTTAGCAGCTACTACACTTTTCTTGGACCTAAGAAGTACAACAGTGCCAAATAGCATCCACAAAAAAAACGAACAAGAACAAGCATTTTATCAGGTGAGCGTGGCTGTGTATGTGCGTGCTGCTACATATCCTACTTGTAGACCTGCACCCTGCACTCATGGCGGAACGATACAAGGTGGCAGCATGGGACAGCTGATTATAAACTTTTTTTATTTGATTTAATACATCAACTTCCGGCGCAGTACGATTTTGTAGTGGCGGGTAATGACACTATTTTTTGAGTGTTAACACAGTAGCACAGGCACACTTTGCAGTGTTGACACAATTGTGTTATAACTGATTATCGAAAGTCGATATGAGTGTAGGCACAATAGCTATCATCCGGTGGCAAAATCCTGAGCCAGATAAATAATTTTGCATGTAAATGCAACAACAACGATTTGAGCCAGATAAATCCAGATAGAAGTCTGGTTCAATTTGTGAGCCAGATAATTTGTTAATTACTTCTTTTTAGGTTGGCAACGCGGCCTTTAATATACCTACTTTTTCAAAAACAGATGTCGCTGCTTAGCCTTTCGCCGTATGATTTAAATGAAAAACAGCGGCGACATCTGCCTATCACATTTCACGTGTTCGAAAATTGCACGACATCTGCTTCTCAAGTCTCTCAATGATCCAGAGCATTCCCGTGAGAATTGAGCGTGAGCCGGAGCTGTAAACCTCACTGAAAGACGGCAAATATCAGAGCACATTACTAGTTACGTTCCATTGAGACTTGAGCGAGATACGGATAGAAATTTAACATGCAAATGCAACAACAACGTTGTGATCCTGATATTTATCTGGTTCAATTTCTGATCCGTATAGCAGTTCTGTTCGTTTCGTTTTCTGTAGTAGATTTTTTGACAGCTAACCACTTTTGGGTTGGTAGCACTCATGGCTCAACTATATGGTTGGCTCATCTCTGCAGCAATAACATACCTTTGTTCACATTGCCAAAATTAGCGTGATGGTGTTAGACGAATGAAATGGAATGAAAACATAAAACTTAGCAGCATTTGTAAGTAGTAAGAAAATTTTGTAAATTCGTTGGTTTCTTTTTAAGTTTGCCATCTCCTTCTGACAATCCCTACTCCAGTGAAATGAAAAAAATAAAATCAGCTGGTGAGATGAGCCAACCATATAGTTGAGCCATTGTAGCACTGAACTAAATACGTGTACATTTGTGTATACATAAAAGATCTCGCCATATTTAAAAGCAAGAACACTGAAAGAGTAAACAACTTGAAGATGATGTAAGGAAAATAAACAGTTTGCTTACGTGCGAAACTATTTAAATGGTAATAATTCTATCAGTATCTTAAAATTTTGTGTACGTATCTTCTTATTTTCTACAAAACAGATGTTTTATATAAGTGCTGCCAGCTCTCATAAAGTTGATCTAGATCATTCCAATGAGATTTGAGTCAGAGCCAGAGCTCGATAAACCAATGGAACGGCTCTACTGTGTTACTTACCTCTAACGCCACGTTTGACGCCATGTAGAAGAGTAAATCATGGCAACATTTATCTTCTTTCATACTCCAATTTTTCAAAGTCATATCATCTGATCAAGAGGATAGTAAGTGGCCCTGTGGACACAATTTTTTATGAAAAAATCAAAATAAAATAAAAATTATGAGAGCGCAGTGAGAATTTTAAAATCTTTTTAAATGTCATTATCCTCTCACCGGTTTTATCTTGTAATCAACCCTATTCTTGAATCCATCGTATGTTCGATTTTCGTAGATTCTACGAAATTCCGTTCACTGAATCCATCGTAAGTTCGAAATTCGTAGAAAGCCTTCACTGAACTCACTCGAACTGTCAAATCGTAGAGTTTCGTACAAATTTTCTACGACGCGTATCAGCTTGCGGAAAAAAGTGAAATTATCTCAAATTCAGAATAAAAAGGAATATTAAACAAATAAAATGTAAGTATATTATTAAAAGTGATATTTATACTAATTAAATTGCAATATATTGTTATAATAGGTCCAAAATTGTCACAACTCGCCAACAATGTTCCCGCTTACTTGATCTATTGCAGCAGCACCCTGAAATGGTGCTAGGCTTTAAAAAGGGCCCAAAGGAGGAGGTTAACAAATTTTGGGAAAACATTGCAAATAGTATTGCGCCACCAACCAAAAATGCAACTACCTAGAAAAAAGTAATGGTTTTGTAATATGTATGCATGTATGCATATCGGCAACAGAGCTTCACAGATTTGGAAGAAAGCTTAAACGAATTAAATTAAAATTAAATTACTAAAATATTTATTTAAATTTTTAAGGGTCTTATAATAATGACAATTATTACAAAAACTATAAAACATGATTACACATTGAAACCTATATTTTTCGTAGAAATCTCTTTTACGCTACGTTTCTCTTCGTTGGTCATATCTAAGTGTATCAGTTGTGGACATAGCCGCGTTTGGAAAATTACTAAGGCATCTTTCAAAACTTTGGAAAATGTGGTCTGACACATCGGAGAGTCTAAATATTTTCCAACTCCGTGCTGATAGCTACCTTCCGCAAAAAAAAACGTAATACCGATGCTAAGCGTATTATAGGAGTCATTGAAGATGACCCACCGAACGGTGTACTTCCTTCATTTATAACACCGAGCATGTAGGTAAACGCAGCCTTGTTTAGGTGGAAAGTTTTTGAAAAACACAATTTTTTAAAACCTTTATAAGTTCATTAAAACACGGATCCTTTCACATGCATAGCCTCTTCTAATTTCAAGACTACTCGCAATTTTTAAATCACGCCTTTCTTGCTCATTTTCTTCTAACAAAGCTGCAAATGATATGGAATCCATGTTAAGCACTAAACTTTTATTTTAAATAATATAATGCAATTTTAAACTAAAAGTTTAGTTGAAATTTTTTATTTACAATCGCTCAGCTGACTTCGAATAACCAAAATTTGACATTTTATGTTGGCAGCACTTTTTTCGGTTTCACGTGAGTTCAGTGAAAGCAAATTCTTCGTATTCGTAGCGGAGGGTTGTATTCGTAGATTTTCTACGATGGATTCAAGAATAGGGCTGAATATTTGTATCATGTGTATAAATAAGTTTTGAGTGAAGTGTCAATGGAAAGCAATATAATCAACACACAAGCACAATGGACTATGTATGTATGTGCACTTACGATCTGAGTGCCATTCTCTGTGCTATAGAGCGTGTTACTGTGTTACATGGTTCAACTATACATGGTTTGCTCATCTGTAAAGCAACAAAATATGTCTGTTCAAATTGTCAAAATCTGTGTATTGGTGTTGGTGCGAATGGTATGGAATGGAAACATAAAACTTAGCAGTTTTTGTATGTGTAAGTAAATTGTTGCCAATGTGTTGGTTTCATTTTGAGTTTGACAATCCCTTCGACCATGCAATGACATAAATAAAATCAGGTGATGAGATGAGCCAACCTGTATAATTGAACCATGCTGTGTTATGAGCATTTACCAGTTTGAGCGGCATTGCACAGTCACCTTTGTGCCATCGAGTGTGCCACTGTGTTATAAATTAATCGATAAGTGTGCGTGTGCGTGCCGCACATTACTGAGTGTTAACACTATCACACAGCACAGTGCTGTGTTACTCAGCCTTACGATTTTGACATTTGTCCATGGAATTTACAAAAACAAAATACATTGAATTTCTATTTATGTGTGGGTATGTCACCATGCTGCCACCTTGTATCGTTCCACCATGCCTGCACCAAAGAGGATAATATAATAAGAGCAGTCACTCGTTATTTTTAGGCATTCACTCGATGTAAACTGTGAGGTAGTCGCTACTTTTATTTTATGAGGGACATTTTTGAATTGCCTTCCATTTATCTATGCGGTGTTGTCACTTTAAGCAAACGTGTTTATTGGAAAGATAATTAAATAATTAGTTAAATACAGTCCGAAAAATAAACATAAATACCCCATGAAAATATATAGAAGACATTTATAAACATCTCGCCAAAAAAAAAGTAGCGACTACTTCACAGTTTACATCGTGTAAATGCCTAAAAAATAGCGAGTGACGGCTCTTATTATATTTATCCTCTTTGCCTGCACTATGATATTGGCTTCTTTCTAGTTGTGATGTAGCTACGTATGTAGCGTTTTCTTTGTTTATGGCGATTTCTGCCAACACTCCAACCCATGGCGGAACGATACAAGGCGGCAGCATGGTGACATACCTACAAACATAAATAAAAATTCCATGTACTTTGTTTTTGTAAATTCGATGAACCAATGTCAAAATCGTACTGCGCCGGAAGTTGATGTATCAAATCAAATAAAATAAGTTGATAATCAGCTATCCCTTGTATCGTTCCGCCATGCTCCAACCAAAACTTTTTTATGGTATTTTGTTTTGATTTGGCCTGTAGCTTCGTCCGGCCCATGGTACAACGATACAAGGTGGCAGCATGGGACAGATAATTAGAAACTTTTTTATTTGATTTGATACATCAACTTCTGGCGCAGTACGATTTTGACATTTGTCCATCGAATTTACAAAAACGAACCTCGTGTTACAATGAGACGTGAACCAGATACGGATAGAGATTTAACATGGAAATGCAACAAATCGCATTTGCATGTTAAATCTCTATCCGTATATGGTTCACGTTTCATTGGAACACGAAGAAAGTATATGAAATTTTTATTTATGTTTGTAGGTATGTCACCATGCCACCTTGTACCTTTCCGTCATGGTCCAGCCCTTTCTGCCTCTCTACAATAAATACCGGGTAATTCTTTGTTTGCTGTGTAGTAACGCACCCACTCACACAAAGCGTACAAATCTATATACATACAAAAAGCGCCAGAAGAGAGGAAAGTAAAGTGAAAAACGAAAATTACTTCCACATTTGAGTCATCTTTGATTTCAGTGCTCATTGTAAATTTTACCAAGTAGCGCAACTAACAGCTGATCGGTGAAAATTCGAACATTCACACGCACAGTTCTCGACTCAGTTTCAAAAAAAAACTTTAGATTATTTAACTCAAATTTTAAAGTGAGATAATCCTTACGAATTTATGTATATATAATATATAAGGCGTTTTTGTTGTTACTAAAACAATAGTTTTATTTATATTAAAGCTTTTATCATTTTTGTTTAAAACATTGAAAAAACTCCGAACACCATTCCTTCATTATTTGACATTCGACTGCCTAGTCCACTCTATTCGCAACATAACCTCTGTTTAAGCGCCAAACTATATAGTAAACAATGTCAGTCATTGTTTACTATATAGTTTGGCAACTTAAACAGAGGTTATGTTGCGAATAGAGTGGAAGGCAGTGGACTAGGCAGTCGAATGTCATAAAATGAAGGAATGGTGTTCGGAGTTTTTTGAAAATTAAAAAAAAATTGATAAAAGCTTTAATAAAAATAAAACTACTGTTTTAATAACAACAAAAACGCCTTATATATTCTATGTACATAAATTCGTAAAGATTATCTCACTTTAAAATTTGAGTTAAATAATCTAAAGTTTTGTTTTGAAACTGAGTCGAGAACTGTTCGTGTGAATGTGCGAATTTTCACCGATCAGCTGTTAGTTGCGCTACTTGGTAAAATTTACATGATGTCAGTGCTTTTTGTGATTTGTACGATAGGAAAGTTCTTCACTGGCTTTGCAGTGAACTTGCACAAGAGAAAATAAAATAAAAAAATATCAAAAGCGAGAGCAATAAAATCTATTCCATATCATAAATAATGTGAATTATACCAAAGAATTGAGGAAGCATAATTGAGCACGCATATAAAATGCATTGTAATCACTTTTGCTTCCGAGCAAAATTGGTTTAGTTTTCTTTTAGTAAATTCTATGAACATTGCACTTT
>JARSSU010020468.1:0-89392 GCA_029619165.1 Eurosta solidaginis
CCTTCCTCTTCGTTCAGTCAAACATTCATTTACGCAGCCTTCGTTGCATTGCACTCCTGCTTCTTCGTTGCTAACGTCGCTCTCTGCTTCCGATGCTGTTTCGTATTGCTCCTCCTCAATACGAACTTTGTTGTCGATTTCATTTGATGGTTGTTGTAATTTGCTTCTTATTTCATTTGTGTCATTGTTACCATTTCTGTCTCTTTCGCTTTCATTCTACCTAATACCTTTTCATCGAACATCACATCGCGTTTCTCAACTATTCTTCTTTCTTCGCAGTCATACAGTCTATACGCTTTTGATGTTAAAGAGTAGCCTACAAAAATATACTCTTTTCCCCGCTCTCTAAATTTATTCTGTTGACTCTTGTCTAACCCAATTGCTTTTGAACCAAACACCCTTAAATGACTAACATTCGGCTTGTTGCCTGTCCACACCTCGTATGGAGTTTTGTTTACTAATTGTTTGGTTACCGATCGATTTCGCAAATACACTGCAGTAGCAACAGCTTCTGCCCACAAATTTTCATTGAGACCTGCTTCTACTAACATACTACGAGCCATCTCTACTATTGTCCTATTAGCTCGCTCTGCGACACACCGTTTTGCTGAGGCGTATAAGGAACAGTCAATTGCCTCTGGATGCCGCACTCATTTAGAAAATTATCAAATTCGCGATTCACATACTCTTTGCCATTATCAGTTCTTAGCACTTTTATTTTTCTCTCTGTTTGGCATTCTGCTAAGCTTTTAAATAATTTAAATTTCTCAAACACTTCGTCTTTCGTTTTGAGAAAATACACATACATTCGCCTAGATTTGTCATCTATAAACGTCGCGAAGTAACGCGCTCCACCAAGTGACAATTTTGGCATAGGCCCACACACATCTGAGTGTACCACATCTAACAAATTCTGCGATTTATTATCGCTAACCTTCGGAAACGACTTTACACATATTTTTGCTCTCATACATACGTCACAATTTATGTCTTTAGGTAGTGTTTTTAGCTCTAAACCATTAACAATTCTCTTGCTACACAGCTCTTGCAGACTCTGAAAATTTAGATGGCCATATCGTTTATGCCACATCATTGCATTTTCTTCTACTGCACTGAAACACTTTTGTACACACATTTCGCTTTCAAATATATACAAGTTATTTCTCTTCTCTGCTCTTAGCACAATATTTCCTTTTTCATTTCTTATAATCGCGCATTGTTTATCAAAATTTACACGCACACCATTGCTTATGGCTTTGCCGATTGAAATGAAATTGCCTACCATTGTTGGTACAAATAATACGTCTCTTAAAACAATGTTACAATTTGCTTTAATCAAAACACTTCCTACACCTGTAGCTTCTAAGTACTTTTCTGATGCCAACATCACTTTCTCTTTGCTCTCTTTAAGAGATATAAACATACTTTTCTCACTGCATATGTGAGTCGACGCACCACTATCAAGACACCACGACGAACGTTTGATGCTTGAGACATCGGCTGCTGCCAGCGTCGCGAACGAACACTGCTCACTCTTCTCACTCTGCTTGTCTTTTTTCGGTGCTTTACATTTTGACGCTATATGTCCACGCTTACCACAATTAAAGCATTTTCCGTTGAATTGTCTATTTTGATTTTTACCTTCCCCTTTCGAAGTCGCTAGAAACACTTGTTGGCTTGTCACACTTTTATGCTGCCCCTCTGACTGTACTTGACGATCGTACTCTTCTAGCAATTTAATTTTTAGAACTTCGAAGGTGGGGAAACTGTCACGCGTCTCCATTGCGATCACGAAGTTCTCGAAACTTCGTGGCAAACTGGACAACAAAATTATCACTAAAAGTTCTTCGTTTAATTTAATATCCAATTCTGCCAATTTCTCAGAAATGCACACAAACTCTTGAATATGCTTTGCCATTGTTATATTTTCACACATATTCAGGCTTAATAACTTTTTATACAATGTAACTTTGCGAATTGGACCGCTTGGCTTGTATACACTTTTTAATTTTTGCCAAGCATCTAAAGCATTGGTACAATTCTTCACATAGCCCAACTGCGATGGCTTCAAACACAATATAATCATAGCTAATGCCTTTTCATTTTCGCTCTTCCATTTGGCTTCTAACGTGGCATCGTCTGGCTTCACAAATTCGCCACTCACTACACTCCAAATGTCCGAATGCACGAGGATGCACTGCATCTGTATACACCACGTATCATAGTTGGCGTCGTCCAACTTTTCTATTTGATACAGCGAACTCATTTTATTTTTTATTTTTCACACAGTTCTATTCAAGTCTCTTTTGCGACACACGCGATAACTTCCAAACGTTTTAAATATTATCCCGACAAGGCTCTGGGCCCATAACCTGTTGCGCGTATACTTACAGCGAAGCTCGGAATAAATATAAAACACGTTGTTACTAGTACGAAGTTTATTTTAGAACTGAACTCAACGTTGAAAATTTGAAAAAACATAGTTGTTGTACATATATGCATTTTACAGGGATGCATTTCATAGGATTGCCAGGTTTCCAATAGTTGCTCTGAAAATCTCTGTGTTTTTGTTGTTTTACCGCGTGTTGTGATGACGATTTTGACTATGACTAGTTATTTTATTGATATTAGAAAAGTTACGAGTTGTACAATTGCGATGTTTATAGGACATGTTTCTGATTTCACTTCTTCATCAGCTATCATTTCGGGAAAAACTATTTAAAATAAAGTAATGATAAATAATAAACATAATATTAAATAAAATATTTAAATAAATTTTAAAACATAAATAAAAAGATTGTATTCATTTTCAAAAAAAAAAAAAATATATATATTTTTTTTAATTTTAAGTATCTTAAAATTTTCAAATCGAAGTCTATTTAAAAATAAAAAAACTTGTTTTATATAAATTTTTTATTAGTACAAGAACCTATTTGTTTTATGACTAAAATGCTTTGGAAAAATATACAATACTAAAAATAGTTAAATGTGAATAAAAAAAAAAACAATCAATTAAAAAAAATGTATTCGTTTTGGAAAAAAAACTTAAAAGATTCAAGAAATCATAAAAATTGTCAAATCATCTTCTGAGAAAAAGAAAAAAAAAAATGTGTAAAACTTTTTTTTGATTTAATTGATTTTATTTCAAGACGAAAGTTATGTTGTGAAAAAATAGCAAATTAAAATATACAAATAATAAAAATAAATTTTATTTAAGTTGATTTTATTTCAAAGGCGAAAGTTTTTTGGAAAAATACAAATTAAAATATATAAATAATAAACAAATAAAATGGAAGAAAAAAAATATTATTCAGTTTCGAAAAATAAAATGTAAAAGACCTCCTCACAAAATTCTTCAAAACAACATCTCTTCCTTTTAAAAGAAGATGCAAAAATCAAACGTTTTCAAATGAAAATCTTATTTTAATTGTAAGTTCTACACAATTATTTATAATTTTAAAAAATTATAAATTTTTTAATCAATATGTTATATTTAGGAACACACTATACCAGAACATACACAACGCAATGAGCTTTAGTTTCCGAGAGTCCTTTAAAGGGGCTCCTCCTGCACGCTGCCCTTACTGTAGTGTAAGCTTATATGTTTGAAGTTTTTTTGTACAGCAGCTCTTCGCCAGAGTTTAAAGTGTGGAAAAGTCTTTCGATTTCCGGTTTATCTGTGTCGAGTCTCTAGAACATTTGATCAGTGACAAAATTTTCAGGCTACCCACAGTGCGCTGTCACTAGCTGCTGACTACTGGCTTTGTTGCGTTTATTGTTTACCATTGTGCTATGCCTTTTTTACTTGAAGTCAAATGTTGCCTGCATTTTAGTATTGCTTGGCGCACAAAATTATTGTCGCTGTCCGCTACCACAGCTGTTTTGTGCTGTATAGCATTTATCCTACTGACGCTTTCACAATGTCATTTGTCTTGTTTTGCCGCAACTTTTCTTCTCCAAGAAATTTTTCCTTTGTTCGCAGTAGATATGACTCATGATAAGTCAAGCATATACGTTTCCAAGCTCACATAGTATGCATTGCATATAGGTTATTGTGCCAACACCAAGGTTTCAGGGGTACCTTGAGCGGTTGCGGGTGACACACCGTGTAAGTGAAAGTATAGCAATGCGTGGATATTCTTTTATTTGATACAATTTTCGATAGAAACAAAATTTTCAAGTTTTTGTCAGCTTCCTTTAGCGCACAGCTTATTGATACTTCAATGGTTTATAATCTCGTGTCGTTTTTTCGTAGAATAATGATTTTACTTTTACTTTGAACGCTATAATGTGATTTAAATAAACATGTTTCTTTGTGAAATATTTACCTTTTCACATCATTGTAATTTATATAGTTTGATGTGTTTATATGCACTTATAAACTGTACAAACAAAAGGTATTAGTTAATACTTTGGTGTCCAATGACTTTCTTGTTAGTTCGAATAATCAGCTAAATTAAAATGAGCTGGAAGTAACAGTAACTTCCACGAATATTGTGAGGTTAGGGTTAGGTTGCTGGCTGGTCCGTGAGGATCTCAAATAGACGAATGAGTCCATAAAGTTACCATACTTAACGACAAAACAGACAACCCCTACCATAAAGCAGCACTTATCTTATAAATACACTCCGTACCCTTGGCAAATATTAGAAACTTTCCAAGTCCTATGATGCTTGCAGCTTCTGAATCTTTGCCACCCTAATACTGAGTCTTAGCCTTGCGTGCGAAGGGGACGCGCACAACACGTGCTTGATCGTTTCCCCCTCCAATCTGCAGACTTTTTCTATGCGGCTTTGGCCTTTATGATCTTCAGAATTTTCGCACTGCCCTCTGACATCTTCCTGCTACTTTTTATTCTTCCAATTTTCGCTTCCATTCCACCCTCTTTCTACTCCCACTGCCATCCCGCCTTTCTACTCTCACCCGCGTTCCCACTTTCAGCGGTCACTTACACTCTTAATTAGTTATTCTTTTATTAAACTTTTTATTATTTCTTTTTTCGAATTTTCTTTCCCGAACCATCCTTGAATCAAAAAGAACGAGACAAGTCAAAACAAGTAAGGACGGACTGTCCTTGGCTGTGCCGAAGACTTCATAACTTTCATGATTGCGGCTGAAACAATAATCTTATCCCGTTCTAATTTCAAAATAATCGGATGTATACATAAGAAATATATAGTGAACAGATATACATACCTAAACGATTTTAAGATAATATAAAATAAAAATGGCAAAAACCCCTTAGCTGAACGATCGGTTGTATGGGATATATATTATATATAGCTCCGATCGAAATGATTTTTACAGGAAATCTTCAATGATATATTAGAATATATATCACCAAGTTTCACGTTTTTATATTGGAAATTAAGGGAGAACTTGCCAAAAATCTTTCTATCTGAACGATCGGTTGTATGGGATATATACTATATATAGCTCCGATCAAAGTGATTTTTCAGGATATCTTCTGTGATATATTAGAATATATATCACCGAGTTTCACATTTATATTTTCTAAATTGCTGCAGGAATGACCAAAATCGTCTTATCTGAACGATCGGTTGTATGGGAGATATAATACAAAAATACATCCTTGTGCCAAATTTCATTGAGATATCTCAAAATTTGAGGGACTAGTTTGCCTTCAAACAGACAGACGGACGGACGGACAGACGGACATGGCTATATCAACTCAGTTCGTCGCCCTGATCAATTCGGTATACTTAATGGTGAGTCTATCTTCTATATTTCTCAACGTTACAAACATCGGACCAAAGTTAATATACCATTTCATGTTCATGAAAGGTATAATTATCGTAATCGATCAACCCGTTTTAAAATTTTATCGAAACTAACGCATAGCAAATCATTTTTATATAAATAGAATAGGGCGTTTTAGAACTGACAACTTTACTTTATCTTTAATTTTTACATTTTTTACATTTACTTCTATCTAACTTTTTCTTTTATTCTTACTTTTACTTTATTTTTAAATTTTACTTTTATTTTTACTTATTTTTTTTACTTTTACTTCGATTTTACTTTTATTTTTACTTTTACTTTTACTTTATCTCTTGTTTTTACTTTTACTCTTTCTTTAATTTTACTTTTACTTATACTTTTACTTTATCTTTTAATTTTACTTTTACACATATCGCTATGTAAAAACCGTACAGCTTTAGTAAGGAACTGCTGCAAGATGAACGATTTCTTTGTCATTCAAATATATCAATATATCTAAAGCCAAGTACTCTCAGTAATACAAAATATGGGACAGGTAAAATACAAAAATGCCACTAACAACAACAAAGCATAGCATAACATAAAATCACACACACGAAAACAGGGAGAAAGCAGTAAGGACAACAAAAGTTGCAGTAGGTTGTACGAAAAAATTAATTACAAATTGTCAACAAAATTCATACGCGCACATAATGAAAGCATTCTTATATAGATTTGTATGTGTGTGTATATGTGTAAATCAACAGCTGAAATTGTGTGCTTCTCAATGAAGGAAATAACGTAAAGCAAATGTCAGGCAAAGTGAGAAGCGTAGGTAAAATTACCAAGGCACAGAGCCTGCCCAGCAAATTAACTTCGATTTAAGTGACACACAGGACGAGAGCTGACAGAGAAAGAAAAAACGTAAAATAAAATGCAAATGCACGTGGAGAAAATGCTATGCAAGTAGCTATGTGCGTGTACTCTTCAGTGAGTTTGTGTACGTGTGTGTGAGTCTACAGATAAATTCGACAAATAGAACGGAAGCCCAGCGCCACTATAATAGGAGCTGCATACATTGTTGGTTTTGTTTTGACTATATGAAGTGGCATGCCACAAGGGACACATAAATACTTATGAACATATATGCATGTGCATTTGTGTGTGTAGCTTTGTTATACGTATAGTAAGTGATTTAAGTTCAGGTATTTTTGTAGTTGTAAGAATGAATGCAACTAAGGAAAAATTAAATTTCATATCGCTACCTCGAGGACGCAAGGATATGCATGCAAATTTGAATATGTGTGCAAACAAACAGTAGGTAAACATCAAAATGGGACAGCTAACCCAATAAGCTATTGCGAATAAATTTTCGATTGGTCCTTATGCATTTCCAATAATTTAAATTTTTTTCTTCAAATGTTTTTATACTAAAGGTGTTTGTATATAAGTCTATTAAGTAAAAAAATATATTTGCATTCCTTCTCTAGATGCATCAATTAAATTTCAACCTACATGCAAAGACCTTCACTGTACTTTTGAAAATAAAAATTGACAATAATTTTCAAAATAAAATATTAATAACTTTCTAATTTTAAGAAGCTTTCATTACTTAAAAAAAATTCAAATAAACTATTCAAAATTTGCAAAGCTTGCATGTTAATTTCTAGGTATTTGACCTATATTTAATAAAAGTCTTAGTTTAACACATTTTTAAAATCATTTGTTTTGATGTATTTATTATTTTGTAATTTATTTTTCATCAAATCTATCGGAGGCTAAATTTAATATTAATTTTTTTTAAAAGATCAACAACAAAAAAATATACTTTAGAACTTTTCATCAATTTGAACAAAAAATAAAAAAAACAATTTTTGAAATCAATTTGAACAAAAACAGAAAAAAATGTCTATAATAAATTATAATTTACAAATATAGAATAAAATGATATTATTTACTAGTTTAAAAGTAATTAATTAGTTAAATTTTAGGTAGAACTTTTTTAACAGAGTTTTTTTAATTCCACTCATTTTTATTTATTTAAAAAATTTCGAAATAAAATAATTTTTAAGATTCCGACATATGCAACCGATTAGGTTGATTATAAAGAACCAAATACGTTAAAAACAAAAAAAACAAGTTCAAATTAAAATTCTAAAAACAAGAAACAAAAACTGAGGAGATAAAAATATTTATTTTTTAATAGTTTGAAAATCATTAGCAATTGATTTTTTATTCTTATTATTTGTTAAATTTTTTTAATTTCAAACTAAACAAATTTTCTTTGTTAACAAGTTTTTTAAGTTTAAAAAATTTTCAATCTAAAAACAAAACCAAAAAATATTTTGAGCCAACATTTGTTAAGATTTTCTTTAAATTTAATTCAACTTTAAAATTTTTTCCTTTGTTTATAAAATCTACTCAAACACCAATTTTTGTTTAATGTCCCTAAAAATTTACTGGACTAAAATGTGTCACCGTATGTAACTAAATGTGTATGTATGCGTGCACTTAAGTCCAAGACATACAGTTATTCGAGCAATAGCTACTGCCAACATTTAACTTTACTTAAGCAATGCAACATGTTGCGCGTTGTTGCTTTTGTTTTTGCATACATTGCTGAAATGCAATAATAAATTGACGGCAACAGCAACAATAAACTATTAGAGCAATAACAATGCTAGTCAGAGCTCAACGGACTATAAAAACTTACAAACACACATACTAAGAGCTGGGAACGTTCCTCACGGCAGCAACATCAACGGCTACATTCTTACTTATATAACGAAGAAGTTGTTGTTGCTTGTACTGCCTTTAGCTTATTGCATTCAAAAATCTATTTTTTTTTGACTTCGCCGTATTCTGAATTGTTTTTTGTTTGTTTTTTACTGGTGTTTGTTTGCCTTTTGTAACATCCTTTGTCCTGTTTTGCACAAACATTCATACGCTCACTCTCACTTCCTCACAATCAGGAAAAGGCACACACATACACACATGCAACAACAGACTTTTAATTTCGTAATTATTCGGACACGAACACAAATTTTCACATTCTCCACAAGTGCATACACACTCACATACAAACATACACATGCATCTGCGAGTATATGATAAAGCAAGCGGTAAATAGCAGAGTAAAGGGCATTGCAAACCGCAACCGACAGTGCAACAGCTACAAATTAAAGTAGGAAAATTTTACAAAAGGCAAGAAATGCAGACATTTGGGGATCTAGTAAGATGTAAGTGTGTGCGCGTGTCTGTGTTGAGTGTGCATTAATATTAGAATACACAACTAGACTTATTTGCATGTGAGAATTTAAAGGAAGGTTAACATTTTGTGGTACTTCGCCTTAAAGGAATATTTAAATTTTTACCATAAAAGTTTCATGAGAATTCAATTACAGGAGGTTTGGTAAATTTGTCATATATTATAGGGAAGCTGAATGTTGTATGAGACACTTAAAAGTAGGCAAATTTTGCTACGGCGTAGGGATACAACGGCGCTCGTTTGCTATACTCGAACGTAATTCCAGACCCGTGTAGCAGGAAAGCCATGTCGACAAGACACATGAGTCTAAAGCCGTAAGGCAGAGGTACCTCAATAGCGGGGTTGCAACTACCAAGAAAGCTGCAAGTTAGAAAGAGGCGGAAGAGGAGAGGGTGAAGAATGCCGATGGGCCACCAATAGATACCGCGGCTGTGAGAGTGGTGAAAAAGCCAAAGGAGGTACAAGATTCCGACTTTCTCGGAGAGGCGAAAAGGAGGTGATATTGCGATCCCGACTATTGGTGAGAGGATGAGTGATGTGGTTAAGTAGTCTTTGACTTTGATATATGAGTAAGGAAAGGAAATGCAAGGAAAGGAAAAGAAAGGAATGGAAGAGAAAAGAAAGGAAAAGAAAAGAAAGTAGAGGAAATCGAAGTCCGGCTGCGTGTTATCAATGTTATAAAAGTGTTAACGGTTTATTATCGATGAGTTACAGGTTCGTTATGGTTTCGAGCGTTATCCTTTTCTTGTCCAGGATTTATCGGTTTGTTTTATGTAAATAAATAAGCGATGAGCTATAGGTGATTTATCGGAAAGTAATTGAAGACATCAATTATTTATCTAAAAGTTGACGATATGTTATGAAAAAGTTACGAAAATTAATCGATTCATAGTCGAAATTTTATGGATTGTTTATGAAAAAGTTAACGATATGTTAAAAAAAATTATGGAACTGTTATTAGGAATTTATCGATCTGCTATGATGTTGACTTTTTGATTGATTTTACTATATCGAAAAATTGTCGGTTATCGAAAAATTATCGATTTGTTAACGAAGTTATCAATTTTTGTATGTTACCAATTTTTCCTACCAAACATAAGTTTCTAGACGTCAAACTGTGTGTTTAAACATCGAACTTTACGAGTATTTGCTACTCACGCCTTTTTTGTTGATTATGGTGTTGCCGTTGCATTAATTTTTTATCTATCCTGCGTTTTATTTATTCTTTTTTATTATTTGCTCCTTTTTAATTTGCCACATGAACTTTTGCGTTATTATGTCAACTGCCAAATGCCACAAAAATGCTCGCATATGCTATAAGTATTTAAGGTAGGTTTACATCTCCTCTGGATATATTATCCATCCACTGCCTAACAAGGTTGATTGCAAATTTTGCATAAAACTTTTTTGTAGGTATGTAATTTATTTTGCCTCACTTCCTTTCTCTTTACAACTTGCTAAATTTCCAAAAGTTAACCCATTAACTCCAACGTCCACTCTTAAGTGAAGGATTGCCTGAATGAGTGGGTGGGCGAGTGAGTTGCTGCCATTGTTGTATGTGTATATGTAAATTTGTAAATGTGAGTGAGTTGCTGTGCTCAGAGTGAGTGAGTAATGCAATTTACGTCTTCGCGATTGCTGTCAGCGCTGTCATTTTGTACGACTTTAACTGTGCCTTCGCTCATGTTTTTTTTTACATAGCCTTCGAACTCGTATTTCATATCAAACATTTTTATGTGACGTTTACATTGTCAAATTGCTTTTAATTTTATTGTCTTTATTAAAACAAGTTTTTACATGGTCTGAAGATGTTCTTGAGTTTCGAGTTTTTTTCATAAAATTAAGTTAAACTGTAAATACTATTTTCGAACTAGAATTCAGCTCTCCGTATTTCGGCCACCTACAGTCACACTGCTTTAACGACTTCGAGTAAGTTAAATGACAAGTGAAAACGCATTCGACACCAAATGACCAGCCTGCGTGTTTAGGGTTTTGAAGTCAATAACCTTACGGCATTTTCTAGCCTCTAGGTACTAAATCAGGTCGTTCTTAACCGCGACTTAAAGCAGAAAATAGTCGACGCTCCTCCCGTACGTCGCCGGGACCTAAGTATCACCGTCGTCATCGTTGGAATCGTCGTCTTTTGAAAACTATTAATTTTCTTCTCCTCGTCCTCGTGTTTTTATCTGTATTCTTGATCTTTATCTTACGCCCTTTCTCCTCAATTTGCTTCGACTGTTCCTTTAGTTTTGCCTTTGCCCCTGTTGTTGTTGCTGTGGTGATCAAGACACTCCCCGAAAGATTTGTGGAAGGCAATCGATGTTGATAGTCCTTTGCCGGATGTAGAAGATGTACGTTCCGGTAATGAGGACCATTAAGGGACTAGCCCGACCATCTAGGGAACGATGCACGCCGCCTTGGCAACCATTTAGGACCATGACTAGCTTGGGATCGTCGGAAACTCAACTATGTATATGACACATTAATACCTGTTAAAAGATTCCCTTCGGGTTGGTGGGGATGAGAATTGGGCTGTGCAAGCTGTAAAGCTATTAAGCTTTGTATTGCGTTTAGAAACCCCTTGAATCCCTCCCTTTTGCCCCTCCTTTTCGGCCCTTTTTCCCTTTTCCCCATTTTCATTTTGCTATTCCCCGAGACTTTATTTTGGCCACTAAATGCGCTCATACCAAACCCCTTTTTTGTTTTATTGAGTTTTTATAGTAAAATATTTTTGCTCGAAATCATCCAACTTTTCCAGTTAAAAAATTAAGAAAAAACTTTTTAACAGCAATGAAGGCTAACATTTACTTTTCATGTAAAAAAAATTCCCCATTCTGTAAAGGCTCACTCTCAATCCTTTCTCTAGATAAACCGAACTAAGCCATGTAATATTTACAGTGCATTAACATTAATAATTATGTAAAATATTTACAGAGGGATTAGCGTAAATTTTAACAGAAAATTAGTCTTCAAAATTTTGCAGAAAATGCTAAAATCAATTTCGTTAAGTTTAGCTAAAGCTAAGCTCTATAGCGCTTATCAAATACATGGCTGCTATAGGATGCACCACAGGATGTGAGACACGCACATCCTTATAACGTTATCAGATAAATGCTTATGCATACAAAAACTCATAAAAGTGAGCATAGATAAACTTAACGAAACGTATGATGGCAGCAGAGAGTGAGGCAGAGCTCACTACCTGTGAGCGCTTACTACTCAACTACACAAATCCATAGCACACAAATAAAAAGTTGAGCGCCAATAATACATTACTTGAGTAGAAATAAGCGCTCTGGCCAAAAGAGCGCCGATACAGCAGAGCGCTTACTTTACCGGCACATGCGCGCTACCTTGGCACCCGCACAAAACCTGTTATTGAGTCAACAAACAAAATATTTTTGCTACAGCAGCAACATTGACCGCTGCACGCACTACGCGCTGCAATGCAAACCAGGCGCTGCCATGCAGGCAAACAAATTGGTGCTGCAGCGCGCTGCTTGTGTATGCTATGCAAATTTTTGTTTGCAGAACACGAGAGTACGCGCATACTCATTGGCTACAGCACGAACGGGTTTTATATTGCTAGTATGTTTTTAAATATCATGAGCGCTGTTTGCCCTGGGGTCAAATATATGATAGCGCAGCGCTTATTGCATATATACTTTGATGGTGAGCTGAAGCGTGTAATGTGCGCTCTGTTTTATTGTGAGCGCTTTTCATTTTGGTGGGAGCGCGCTGTCTTTCACTGAGAACGCGTTGCCATTTAATGTGAGCAGCTTAGTGCCGCTTCGATTAAATGAGCTATAAACAAGTTTAATTGAGGCGCCATTAACATTGAGCATCTGTTTTCGTTAAGTAGAGTAAATTTTCTTGCAGCATAACTGCTAAAAATTATGTGCGCTATACGTTACAGCAGAGCAGCTCACTTAAGTCCACGTATTTACTGAATTGCAGCGCGTTCTAGCTAGATTTTGGCACTTAATGCGCGCTGCAAATACATACACTTACAAACATCCTTCTCGCCTTTGCAGCCAGCATACTGGTTTCTACTTCCGCTTAACTAACTACATTTACAGCCATTCGTTAAATCTGCATATTCGCGTATACACCTAGATACGCCTCCAATTGGAATTCCGCTTAACGGCGTGAGTGTGGCCTTTTATACATTTTTTATGAGCTGTGGAGAGTCAGCCGTGAGTGCGCGCGCTCTCTTTGTTGTTCATAATCAGCTTGCTGCTGCCGTCGTCGCTGTTGGTTGCTTACTTGCCTTGCCTGCTGGCTGTTTTGTTGCCAACAATACACACAAAATTTCAGTCTCATAACGTCGCTCGCTCTAACAAAATCGTTGGGAAATTTATGTGCGGATACCGGACGGATTTTTAACGCTAGTTTTATATATACGCTGCCGCGCAACATACATAAACGCGGCGCGTAGCGTACGTTCGTGTGTGCTGCACACGACGAAGTAAAAAATTAAAGAAAATTGTTCTAGCTTGCTGCAGCATAGGCGCGCGCGGGCTGTATTTTGAGGAAAAATATATATAATAAAATCAAGCAACGAAATATAATCGGCAGGAAAACGCGAAAATTGCGAAAATTTGTGTTCAAGTAAAAATTGCAAATTTGTTAAGTTTTTCATTCATCAAAATCAATAAAAGAATTTGTTTGGTTACGTTTGCGTTTTGTTAAAAGAAATTGCGAAGAAAATCAATGCGTAAGCACAGAAAGTGAAAAATGAGTATGCGAAAACTAATACGCATAGTACATACCAGTGAGAAATTTGAAAATTTTTACATTTGTGAGTGTTTTAAATACAAAAAAAATTGTTTAAAAAAAAATTATAGAAATTTCAGCAAGCTGTGGCAAGCGACAGGCAGCGCGCAGCAGTCTAATCAGCGTTTACTGCCGGTAGCAGGAAATAGTCGCCTAAAAAATAACGAAAATTCACACGCACACACACAAGTGCGCCCATGTAAACACATATGCGTGTGTATTTGTGTATGTATGCAAACAAACGCGAAACTTTTTGTGATTTATCCTACTAAAGCGCGTTGGATTTATGCAGATTTGTTTATTTGTTTATCAAAGCGTCTTAATGGAAGTGTGTAAATGCCAGAGGATAGGCGTCGAAAGCAATAAATGCTCAGTTTTACAAGCTACTTGAATAAAGTGCAATAACCTTAAATAGGTGTGTATGCTGTATGTATGTATGTATATATTTCAGGGTGTGCATGAAATAAGTAGGTTTAAACGCCCAAAATTATACTACATAAATTGAAATGTGTAAGAAAGAGAAAATTTTGCAAAGCAAATTGAGATAGGAAGTTGAAACGGGTTCAGCATTTTTGGCATTGCTTAAAGTTAACTAAATTCAGAGCTACAATAACAACCCAGCGAATAGTGCTGAATCGATTTATGTTGGGTGCAGTGCACGAATTTAAACGAATTTACGCTTAAGCCATAAAGTTTTTAGTCAAAGTGAGCATAAAATGCAAAGCCAATTTGAAGACGAAGGATTTGTTGTGCAAAAAGATATGGAATAAGTAGAAGGACATGACAAGTCGAGAAAAAATAAGTCATAGTAAACGCATTTCGAAGGCGAGAAATCACAGATAAGTGAAATCAATAGCCAAAAAAAGCAATAAAATGTGAGGCAAGACGAATATTTTTGCGCCAACCAAAAGGCAAAAGACGCAGAGGAGTCAAAAAAAGAGCAAAGTAAAAGTATGAAAGAAAAAGTCAAAGCCTTGAGCACAAATGAAAAGTATTTTGGCTGTCAGAAAAAAAGCGAATATCAAGCAGAAAAGTACTTACACTCAAAAATGTCTTTTTCTAATTGGAGGATACTTTAATGACCCTATACAGTTCACAGCAAAAAGCGGATTCAACGCCAAAAGTAGTAAAGCCACCCATGACGCAAAGCGCTTATAAAAAAATTTTCGCTTGAAAATGCAAGAAGATATATCAATAAAAAATAAATAAGCAATAAAAAAGGCATGAAAAAATTAAATAATAATATATTTACTGACACAACTGGGATGAAGGCGATTTGAAAAAATGTTATTATCAGTCTCAGGGCATGCTTGCGAGGGTCACTGTCTGAAAAACTGCGCAGAGATAAGTAAAGGCCGCAAATATGAAAGTTTACTAGACATTGTTTACTAGCACAATGCTTCTAGCAAAAAAATTTCAAAGAAAAGAAATTTCAAAATTTTATTAGTTTTTTTGCGGGCTTCAAGCTCTGCCTAAAACAACTGTTAGAAAGTGCTTAGAGGAAGCCGCAAAACTTAATATTTGAAATTTGATATGCAAACAAAATAATAAACAAATCGAGAAAATCGAAACATGAAACACATTTTTTAAATTTATGAAATATTCGTGCACATACCAGTCCCGAAAAGCTTTGCAGTAAAATCATTACTAAGAATTCAACTAAGCAAAAACTTTTGAAAATTCAAAATCAAATATAAAATAAAAATTCATCAAATAAATTTGTTGCCAATTAACAAATTTTTAAAAACATATTTAATAACGAACAGAAAGATGAAACATTAAGAATGTAAAACAGACTCCAGGGAAATAAATCTTCGTTTCAAATGTTTCAAAAACAAAAAAATCAATCATTTATCTTAAAATTGATGACCTAAAATTTTCTAAACTTTGAAAACTTTTGCAAATAATAGGATGACAAATTTTATCTTTACATGTTCACTAAATCAAATAAAAATAATAATAATTTTAGATTGAAAAAATTCCTTTAATTTTGAAGTTTTTACTTTGAAAAGCCAAACTTAAAAAAAAATTGAAGCTTTCGCTAAGTTATTCAAAAAAATTAAAAAGAACAGCTGACAAATTTGGAAAAACTTTCTTTTTCAATAACAACAAAAATGTATAAAAAACCTTAAAAAGTAAACTTTGGAATTTTTTTATTTTATAAAAAAATACTTAAAATTTTAAGCTGTATAAATTTTCATAATTTCAAAATCCAAACCTTGAAAAGCTCTAGCTTTTCTGAAAAAAAAACAAAATTAAATAATGTAAAGTGATTGAAACAAAAAAGCCGTTTACGAGCATTTGTAGACTTTTGCACTATTAAAAAAAATGTATGTATATTTCATATTTCCTTCTGTTTGTATGTACTGATATCTAAGTAAAAAAAATTTTTGGAAAATCAAAATGAGCAAAATCGAAAATTTTCAAAAAATAACTTTTATAAATTTAAAATAAAAATCTGAAAAATGATATAGTCTTTAAATAAAATTTTGAAAAATTTTAAAACTTTATTAATAGAAAATAAAACATTATAGTAAAAAAAAACATTGTAGTTTTTGGTACTATTTCAGGACAACCGTTATTGATTTTGAGTTTCCCTTAAAAAATCAAGAAAAATGATTGACGAAATTTCCCGGCTTCGATTTTATAAAATTTTGTAGTTTTCACAGAAAAGTGTGAAGAAGCGACTAGAAAGAAACTGGCAATTTCCAAAAAAGTTTATAATCTGAAAGTATTCGAAGATCTGTTATTAAAAAACGTTGTAAAGAAAGCCTTCAACTTTCCTGATTACAAAGCTTTGTTAAGTTTTTATATTTCTATAAAATAAGCTACATAATTGAAATAAAAAAACTTCGCACATACTATGAAGTCCTAAAAACATTTAAAAGAAAATTTTTGCAGTGACATATTTTAAATAAATTATTAAAAAATTTAAAAGTACATTTTTTTTTGATATTGTAAATTTTTAAAAATGATATCAAATTGAAATTCAAAACTAGAGCAATCTTTCTGAAAACCTTTATATTTGTATTTAATAAAAAAGTATTAGAATAAACAGCTTTCAATCAGAATATTAAGTTCTTGTTATGGCAGAAACAAATTTTAAATTAGAGAGTTAAGAAATGAAAACCTTAATTTTTTTTATATTTTAGAAATTTAATAAAATATTATCGGAGCTAAATACAAAATTTAAGAGTTCTTTTTGAGTACCTATTTATTTTTAATTTAAAAATAAGTATTTAAATAAACAGCCTTCAATCAAGAGATTAAGTTTTGTTTTAGAAAATTTTACAACTCTAAAAAAAATTAATAGAAACGTTTAAATACTTTGGAAGTTTTTTTTTAACTATTTTGAATTAATTTAATTTTTAAACAAACTTTTCTTGGTAATTAGAGTTTGATTTTAAACAATTTTATTATAAATTAATTTTAAAATTTCTACAGAACTTTTTATTTTCAAAGATGAATAGAAATAAAGTTTTTGAATTAGACATCTTAAAAAAAATTTAATTGAAATATTTCTAATTGATTTGAAAAAAATTGGGGAAACAGACATTTCAATTAAATAAAATTTTTTTGGAAATTCGAAAAAAAAATGTACTAAAGAGAAATAAAATATTGTTTACCTATTTTGAATACCTTTGTTAAAAGTAAGTGTTAGAAAAACGGCTTTCAATGAAAATCTAAAAAAATAAAAAATTTTTTAAAAGAAACTTTTATTAAGAAATTTTGAAAAAAAAACCAAAACTAAAAAATACATATATGTGCACCGGAATTTGTATTCAAAAAACTTTTTCCAAGCATTCTTAATACAAAACCTTAAACAATTTTTTTGCAAACTTTTTCAGAACTTTTTATTTAAAAGAAACAAAATTAAAATTTTGGAATTTCAAACTTTATGCGGACATTTGAAAAAAAAATTTAATTCGAATGACTTTAGCCGGAATTCAATATAATAAAAATTTTGAATGTAAAATAAAAATTTGAAAATATTATTAGAACTTTTCGTATAAATTTTTTTAAATATTTTAACACTTGATAACATTTGGCTAATCGGCAATTTTTTTTGCGTTTGCACTTTCAATATTTTTGAGACGTTTTGAGTTTTAAAATTTTTTTGCTTAATTGATTTTTAAATGTTTTAAAATACTGAAAACTTGCATATTTTAGCGTAAGATGTTTTATTTAAAATAATTATTGTGCAACATAATTTCAGAAAAAGTTGTGTCTAAAATAAAAAGTGCTTTCATTACATAATGCTGCAAAATAAAAACAAATACAATTGCAATAAACAGCAAAACTTGCATTATTATACTTAAAGCGTTTCGAGTGTAACGTGATTTCAGGCACAGCAACAAATGCAACGAAAGAGTGTTCCAAAGTTTGAAATATCTTTTCGAGCAAATAAATATGTAAAAAAATAAATTAATTAATAAAAAAAAACTAATTTAATAAAAAATTTGATAAAACGAAAAAACAAAGCAAATCAACATAGCTGAAAATAATTAAAATAAAAAAGAAAATGTCTAACAATTAAAGTTAGAATAAAAGTTGCAAAAATTTAAACCCTATTCACTTTTATAAGAAAAAAATTTCTAAGCAAATAATAAAAAAAATACGCGCCTACAAACCACCCACAGTAGCACCTTAGCAACTTAAAAATACTTGCAAATATTTTCACTATACACTACTTACACAGCTTCCTCTTCTTATTCATACATTGTTTGCATAAAAAGCCATCAAAATTAAGTTCTCAAAGCAAAATCATCACGCATACCGTCACACCGAGAACATCTACGACGGTGGCACCGATACTGACGACGACGAATGCCCGCTGGAGTCCACCACGATGAATTCTTATGAATATGAAACGACACTGGACTGTCGGGATGTGGATGCACGCGGCGCTGGTGGTGGTGGTGGCACACCAGGTGGTGGTGGTAGTAGTGGTGGCATTGTTGCCGGCATGATGAGTTTGCGTCACAATCCATCAGCGACACATTCACATCAAAAGACGTTGCAACATCAAAATCAACAAAATTTACAATTGCAACAACAGCAACAACAGCACATGCAACAACAATCACCATATGATTATGAATATCAACATTTACCACATCGCGCCGGTGAATTGGCAGCAGCAGCAGCGAATAGCAGTGGCGGTGTTGCAATATCAACCGCACAGCGTAATGCACATGGCAGACCAGGCAAGTAACAGCTGAATATGCATTTTTTGTTTGTGGTGTGAAAAGTTGCAAAACGGCTTATTGCTGCTGCAAAATGTTACAATTCACGCCTCTTCAATTTTATACATTTATTTTTTTGTCTTAAAAATTTTATATTTCTATTGGATGTTGTGGGCAACCTGTCATTGAGTTCGCTGCAGGTCGTCTCTATTGTTCTCATTTAATATTTTCGTATTTTGTGTAGTCCTGGTCAGCTGCATATGTATATATATACGTATGTATATATGTAGGTATGTTTATACTTTTTATTTGTTGGCTAGCAAAATTTTAATTAAAATTGTGCGCATGTTGCAAGTCCATGCAGTGCTTCTGACATTTCTTGATTTTGGAAATTCGTTATAAGGCAAATGTATCAACTAATCTTCAATGCACCAACAGTCATGTACAGTTGGTGGAATTTATCAAACTCTTTTGAGTGATATTTTATTTAAATTAAAAACATGTATAGAAAAATACAGCTTTTGTGATTTTTTAATTCGCTTATTTTAATATGGGCATCCGTTTTAATACTTCGCTCTGATTTCACCATCCACCTTAAGCTTTTGAAACCAATTGATTTTGCTGCAATGGTTAGATAAGAATAAAGTGGCTTGTCTGTAAGTACCGCTTATAGACTGAATAAGTCCATGTATCAGCAGAATTTGTTCAACGATCAATCTGAAAAACCATATCAGGAATCCAGTATCTATCTATGGCATAAAATAACTCCGACCTATTGTCTTAATCCTAATTGCTTGTGTGGTAGCCTTGCGAGTGCAGGGCGTGAGCACAAACCGTACTTTATAGTTTCCTCCTCCAAGCCGCACTTCCTACATCTGTTATCACTGACAAGGCCTAATTTAAAAGCATGTAACACCAGAATGCAGTGCATAGTCAGAATATCCATCACGAGCCTACAGTCCCCTCTTTTCAATGATAAGAGTAGCCTTGTTAATCGAAGGTTGTAAGACTTGCCTATGATATTTGACACTTCGCAGCCTCAAATTTGGCTCTTCAGCCTTCTGCAGCTCTTCGTCTTTTTTAAATCTCACCCAATCTGATTGTAGCGTCTAAGGTGATACGCCCTGTATAGTTAGCTCATCCGCTTTTTAATTCCCATCTATTCCCAATCCCAATGCCACCTATTCCCGTTTTTTATAACAAAGCTAATAGTGGTAGGTTCCAAATGAGTACATTCTAAGGTGAAGATGGCTTCAAATATCTAAGCTAGTGGCAATCGGAGAGATATCAGATGTTAAGAGTATCCTTGGTTTGCTGGTTCCCTAATTTCTAGTAGCAATACCACAATTGAAATTTTTCATTTTCAGTGATAACAAAGCTAAACTAAACAAGTTGAAAACAGCAGTCATGACCAATCTTTTTTAGCTTTGGCATGACAAATCCCGTCCAGACCAACTGCGTGGATTATTTAGAATTTTTGATCTCTCTCAAAACTTAATTGACTATAGCCTTTCTTTGAATTTTTTGCAAAGTTTGGCACAGCTAAAAATTTAAATTTTTCACTAGATATAGCCTTTTTCAAATGATTTCCCATATAGAGTATCCTTAAAAACCTTTTTTGAAACTGGGACACCTTTAGAAGTTTGATTATAAAGGGCATTTTTTAAGTAAGCATCAAAATTTATTTCAATCTCATTGCATAATTGCTGTTTCATAAATTGTACTCCGCTACCCCAAATCACGTCCATTCCGACAGCTTCACTTATAACTGCACATCAACAAATAAGGATTATGTGAATACGAACATTAAAATGGAATAGAAAATGTGCTTTCCAAACCCTAATAAAAGTTCAGTTGTCTCTTTATAAATCGATTATGATCTTGTGTTGCTCGCAATCCCTCCCATTCCGATAACCTATTGTGCAATCATTTATATATATAATTATATTTGCTATAGCTGACATTATTAAATGCTAAATTCAAATAAGGATAAAACAAATTTTAAGGAAATAGTTTCCAACCTCCCAACAAGCTTTACTTTGGCGCTCGCAGAGTCGTCCATACCGAAAATTGACTCAACAATTATTTACATTTATAATTATATTTGCTTTAGTCGACAAGTCAAAAACTTAAAATTCAATTAAGGTTAGCATAATTTGAAAGTAAACATTTATAACCTCTCAAGAAACATCATTTGGCTGCTCAGAGTTCGGTCCACCGCGACATTATCAAACATTTTGATTATAATTTTTTATGAATTGAGTAATATTCTTGAAACTCAATCTGTTAATCTCGTAAATTCATTGATTATACAAATCCACCTGAATATCTGTATTCTGCTCATCTTTAATTATAAATAAATCTAGACTAAAATATTTGACAAAATTTTAAATAGCCTTATCGGCTAGTTTAAATTTATATCAAAACGTTTTTGTTACGAGAAATACTTTCCGACAGCAACATATCTCCTTTCTCCTATTACGTTTTATATTTTATCCACTTTATTCTCATATTTTGTTTAACCCACTTTGCATTAAATTTTATGCTTGGTTTTTTATTTTTCATTTCTACGTTTCGTCAGTTTCCAGTTAAATTTATATTTACTCCTCCACTCATTCCATTACTTGCTTTTTTGTTTGCTCTTCTCTTTTTGTTTGCTGATTTACTTTTACTATCCATTGTAGCTGATTTCATGGTCTCGTGCTAACAGGAGCACGTATTGAAATCTTGTCTAATAACGAAAAAACGTCCCGACACACAAAATCAGGTAGACAAGTCAAAGAGCAGACGAACAGCAAATTTACTCTCAGCCATTTATAAACTACACGTATATACATATATTTGAATGTGTATGGATTTTTTGAAATCTAACAATACAATTACATATTTGATCAGGTTATGGACCTGTATATGTAAGGGATATAGTGCATAGGGAATATATTTGTATATAAGTCTAAGTTATATGCCACAGTATCCTAAACCATGACTTTAATGATGTTGATGTCGGCTACAAAAACAACAAAAAAATAAAAATATATTCCTATTGTTTGCCACAAATGTTGACCTCTTCAGTTAATTGGTCTGTTGTGGGCTAATACCCAAATGCGCATATAAACACATAAACAAATGTATGATAGTTAATGTCACTGAAAATATTATTTAGTTTCAGCTTGTTGGACGTGTTCACATGCCAAACTGTCTGCTTATGATCATAAGCCAACATTTGACCCTCTCTTTTGTGTTGTCCTTTTTTGTGCAGTTTGCAGCTCATAAATGACTCTTTTTGACGCTTTTGTTTTAGTACTTAGCTCAGGTGCTCCTTTGTATGTTTGTTGTGTTTGTTTTTTATATTATTTTGCTTTATAATCACAAATCATAATTAATTAAACTAACAGACAATTATATGACATATTATGATTTAGAATGACATTGTGAATGTGTCAAATATTACGGGGTTATTATGAGTGCACTTGGAATATTTAGAAAAACGTTAGCAATATAAATTATGTGTGCTCTTTCAGCATTAATTGGCAAATGGCGGGAGTTGAAAATTTGTGATTTACTCCCAGTTTCTGAGTAGAAGTTTAAGTTAACTAGAGTTTAACCCTACCACTTTAGACCTTTCAACTGGGATATTTTATGTAAACGGCCTTGGTGGCGGGGTTAAAATGAACTTTACGTTTACCCGTACTGAGAAATTTGGCCTAAGTATCCAAATTGCAGGGTAAAATTCTAGTCAACGTTAACTTTAGCTTAAATTCACCCTAAAACACCGGTGCTAAGCCTGATTTTGAGCACGACATAAAAAACTTAAAAATAACTGATGTATATTCGAACGATTTTCCGTCATCCCATCATCATCATCATCAACAAAACAAAACAAGTCAAAAATAACCAATATTTTCCAAACGAAATAGAAAAACTCATAAAATAACTATTATATTCCGCGCGAAATAAAAAACTCATAGAATAACTGTTATTTCTCGAGTCAAACAAAGTTATTAAAATGTTATTTTCAGAGCGATATAAAATACTCAAAAAATTACTATTATTTCTCGAGCTAAAAATTTTTTTTTAATTTTTATTATATTTCGAGACAAAAAAAAATCAAAAAATTATAAAATTTCCAGATCGATATATTGAACTCAAAAAATAACTTATTTTCGAAGCGAAAAAAAAATCAAAAAATTAATAAAATTTCCACATCGATATATTAAACTCAAAAAATAACTGTATTTTCGAAGCGAAATGAAAAAATCAAAAAAATTAGCGGGTATAGATTTCTTCGCAAAATAAAAAAAAATATTTGTTGATTTTCTACAGGAAATAAAAACACTAAAAAATTACTATTATTTTCTGAGCGAAATAAAAATTCTCAAAAATAAAAACTTTTTTCTAAGCGAAATAAAAAATCTCAAAAACTTCTTTTTATTTCTGAGCGAGGTAAACAACTTTATAAAACCCGGAAAATTAAATATTTCTTGGTTCAAATTCTTACCCATAGAATTTATGTACAATGCCTGGTTAAAAGAGCTCGATAGTCTATCGTTTATCGTCTTTCCAACCGGAGTCATGCCGTTCTAACTTCCTCACAGTTTAGAGGCAGAGCGTATATTTTCGTTATAAGGGATTGTTGTGTCGGGTTCGTTACCTTTTTGGCTATCTAGTGACTACTGTAAATGTTGTCTTTATGGCTTAGGAGCGCTCTTTATGTCGAGCAAACGGTATCCATTTTATTTTCTATAGGAATCCGACCCGGTCTTGAAGCATCGTTTTAAATTTTTTTCTCCTATTCTAATTACCTTTTTTTTTAAATAAGAAACACATATTTCATAACAACAGTACTGACCTCGCGGCCACCGTGGTGTGATGGTAGCGTGCTCCGTCTATCACACCGTATGCCCTGGGTTCAACTCCCGGGCAAATCAACATCAAAATTTAGAAATAAGATTTTTCAATTAGAAGAAAATTTTTCTAAGCGGGGTCGCTCCTCGGCAGTGTCTGGCAAGCGCTCCGATTGTATTTCTGCCTTGAAAAGCTCTCAGTGAAAACTCATCTGCCTTGCAGATGCCGTTCGGAGTCGGCATAAAACATGTAGGTCCCGTCCGGCCAATTTGTAGGGAAAAATCAAGAGGAGCACGACGCAAATTGGAAGAGAAGCTCGGCCTTAGATCTCTTCGGAGGTTATCGCGCCTTACATTTATTTTTTTTTAGTACTGACCTCGCCTCGCGCTAGATTCGAACCAATGATCAATTAAAAAAAATTGAAATCAGCACACCCAAAAAATTTCATTGTAGGGACTGCATTTTGTGGTGTAGTTGTACTTAAAAACCAAAAAAGTGTGAATTTCATCCCAAGAAGTGTAAGGTGTTGAAAAATTATTTTAAAAAAGAATTTGAATAAGAATAAAAAACATATATTGGATGTGGACCGGAACTTGAACCCAGGACGCTCGGTATGAAGGGCTATCAAGCTACCACCACACCATAGCGGTTTGCTATTCCCAACTGCCAATATGGAATCCAAAGAGTAACCGTGTTGGCTCCAAAATTAGTATTGTTATCGCTCCGAAAAGTGTAATACTTTGCAAATATTGGTGCAAAATTTGAAAGTACACTAAAACTTGTTTTGACATTACTCCGAAAAGTGTTAAACACAGCACTAAATTTTTGTCTGTGCATACATACCCTTAAATTATTAATTAATGCACACGTCCTCTGTTCATTCAACATTTAACATTAATTCTATTTAAATTATTACTCTTGTTTTCATCATTGCCTAAGGTAATTCTCTCTAAAAATTGTTTTTATGTCTAAAAAAAAACACTTATTTGAAATTTGTATGAAACTTTTGATCAAAATCGAAGTATTTTGCAAATTTATTCTATTTATGTCAGCAGCTCATGCATAATTTCCTCTTTTGCTAAACATTTATGCGTATATTCATGAATAAAATATTAATTGGCATGCAATATGTATTTGCCCGATTTTATGGAAATTTTGCAAAATTAAATTATCAGACATTTTGGTAATTTAAGTGTTTGATTAAATAGTCAAAATTGCGTTGTATCTACCTTCTAATGAATATGTGCCTATCTAAGCTGTTAAATTGCTTACGAATCAATTTAAAATTCAATTTAAAATTTTATACAAGCAAAACTTAATTTGAAATGCGTTAACTTAATTTAAAATTGACTTTGAATAAATAAATTTTTCTTTTTCAGAATATTTGTTTCATGTTTATAATATAAATAGACATTTTTTAATAAATGTAATCGTTTTTAGATTATTTAAGAAAAAAATTATTTAATTTGCTGCTTCAATAGAATTTCTTATTTGATGAACGAACTACAACGACTGTTTTCCATAAAGTGTTTTGAAAATATCTTCTCTTTACGATCCGTGATGGAATTTTTTTAAATCGCAATAGCACTGAAATAGTGAATAAGATTGAGGTAATACGTGAAATATAGGCTCCACGTACTTATTAGATTTATAATATATTAGTTTGACACATTCAAATTTATCATTTAAGTCGGTATAGTTTTTCAACCGTGATCGTATACGATACGGGCCCAGATCTTACAATAAGCACTCATTTGAGGGATGTTTCGCCGTAGCGCAATCTACCGAGAAAACATTCTATCAACTTTAAGCTTATTTAACTTTTAAATGTGAGTTTGAAATATGAAGTTTTTTTGATTATGAGGCAACCTCAACTCTCAACTTATCTCTTAGCTTCTATGCCACTCAATATGCAATGTGTAAGAAGTTTCAGTTCTACTGTGTAAAATGATTGAAACAAGTTATCAACCAATGATGCCTTAAATTTTGTTGATTTTTAAGTCCAACTAGCAAAATGATTTATATTGGAGCGATTTAATATATCATTGTCTAATTGTACTAGCATTTTTGATATGAGACATTCAGTTTCGACATCGTGCCGTCCTCAGTGCCCTTTTTCGTACTGTTAAATTTTGCATTCTGAGGAACGAAAAATTGCACACCATATGGCAAAACATCTGAAAAATTTTTTCTCTGAGCCAATTTTGACAAGTAATGACGGGAAATCGTTCCATGATACACCATGAAGATTTTTTAGAGGAGTCGATTTTCTGTTCGATTTTTTGACGTACAACCAAAACTATAAAGCAACTGATGGTTCAACGTAAAGAAATCGGTCAGGGAATCGACTCTTGTTAAACTGACTTTAATATGTGTCTATCTCTCTTATCTTATCTAAAAAATATTCTCCATTTTACCAAAAATTTCACTTATGTCCTGTTATGAGAGTGAAAATAATAAAAATTACTCAGCACCCGCTTCGCCACCAAAGTATGAGCCACTTTGCAACATCCCAAACCAAAGTCATTACCATAAAGCTCGTGCAGCTGAGTAAAATCTGGGCTTTTTTCGTAGCAACAGCAAAGAAACCGCAGTTTATTTAAAAAAAAACTCGAGTCGGAGTAAAATCTGGATGGAAATGGAAGATAAAAAACGCCGTTTACCTAAAAACTTGTGTCTGAACAAATGCTTGATCTTGCTATCTTCAAGAAACTTACCTATATAGCGAGTATAACTGGGCTTCTTGAATGGATTAATGATTTCAGTCAGAAAGATGCGTCTACGATGGTAGGCAGTACTGCACTTGGAGACAGGACGCGTATAGTTCTTAGGCGTATGGCTACTTTTAACCAGAGCCATCCTCAACATAACTTCTAGCACAAGAGTAAGGCGACATTGGTGCAAAGAACGCTGCGCTCGAGGGTTACCCGCTGAGCTTACCATAGACTAACGCTTTCCAAAAACCACGATTCCGATGGAGTATGGTATGAACTCAAACCTCAAAGCTACATTGTACCAGCCACCAAATTATTAACTATACCAAGTCTCAAAAGGTTTATCTTTTCAACATTTATCAGACAATGCAGCGAACTACTCATCCCTTCTACAGCGCGCGCACACAGCACCCAACACTCAAATTACACGTTACGCGCCTGTAAATGCCGCAGCTGCAAATCTATTATGTTTTGTTATTAATAAAGCAAATAATGAAATGTTTGACTTTTCTTTCCTTTATCCCTCTGTGGTGCTGATGTTTGATACACACAGAAATTGTCGTCCTTATTGCAATGCGCTTAGGGCGTTCATCAACACCGCGGCTGAATATTTATTTGTACATATATGTGTGTGTGCGTGTTTGGATTATGTACATTGTCGCCACATAATGAGCCTGTGATGTGATGCGTTGCATCTAACGTTGCCTATTGTTTGTTGCTACTGTTTTTTTTTCAAATATAAAACTTTTTGATCCTTTTGACTATTGCGTTTTCGGTAAAGTGTCCAGCCAACTGGAAAAATCACAGTTAAAAAGCGAAAACAATAGCGGCGCACGGTATAGACGAAATGGGTTGTGTGCGCCTGCATATGCGGCAAGCTTGGTGTTGTGGCGTGTAGCAGCCCATGTCAGCTGGCTAATTTTATTTTTAATTGAGCAAAAAATTTTCTGTTAACCCTTACTCACACGTATAAATGTTTTTTATTTTAAGTCTATAAAAAATATCAAGCTTGGAGCCGTCCAGCTATAAAAATGGTAGTAAAATGAGGAAGGAGCGTGTGGGCTGCTCTGGAGCGGCTTAATTAATAATGTTTCTGCGATTTATTTACTGAGTAAAATAACTTTCTTTACCTTTTTACTGCTGTTTAAAGCTTAATAAGCAGTTTTTGTTTTTGAAAATCTTCATTTTCAAGCTCTCTGTAAGACATAAACTTTTACCTCCAAAATGTAATGTTAAAACTAGACTTAATTCTCAGAAGGTGCTTGATTTCAACTAAAGATTTTTTGCTACTACCACAGTAGCTTGCTTCACCTACCATACCGAGGGTTCTGGGTTCAACTTCCGGCCAAAGTAACATAAAAAGTTTAGAAAAAAATTGTTTCACTTAGTTTTTATAATCGGAGTCGCCACATGGAAGCTATTTGGCAAACACTTCGAGTGTATTTCTCCTATGAAGAGCTTCTCGATCCGTTCGGAGGCGGCATAAAATATGTAAGTCCCATCCGTCAGTTTGTAGAGAAAACTAAAGGAGCATTACGTGAATTGGAAGAGAAGTATTTATTTCTTTTCTTTATATGTTGTTTTTGTAATGGCAAAAAGCATGATTTTTCTTTTATCTTACACGTTTCGGTGCTCTGTGCACCTTCTTCAGGGAGTCTAATACTATTCTTCTGTATAATAAAGAATTGTAGGGAAAGCAAATGGATTATTTTATTTTAACATTCGTAGCACTAGGCCCCACAAAAAAATCTTTATTCATACCTTGTCTCAAATTAGTTTTTTATATTCTGAAGAACTGAATGCTAAACCTTAGCGCGAAATTTTTACAACACAGCAAACTAACTGAATCGGAGGCACATTTTTTCTATGTTTTCATCATTATCCTTTTTGTAATAGTCTCATTAGCGTTTTTACTTTTTGCAACGATTAGCTTTCGAGGGTAATTTTGTCGCACGCGGTTTAAGCTTGCGTAAATTGTTTATGAAATAAATTTTGGGGTTGTTTCTTCTAGCAGAGTGCGCTGTTTATACCAATGTATGTATGTATGTATGTATTGAAATTCAATAGTATTTTAATTTAAGCAAAATTTTTGTAAAAGTGAGATAAGCATACATTTTCGGATTTTCGGTTAATTTACAATGTGGCTATTTTCGCTTTCGCCGCATTGTTTTGATTTTTTTACGCTTTTTGCATTTTGTGGACGCAAAGTTGTCTGATGACTTTTAATTAAGCAGCAAGCTGGTATTGTTGGTATTAGCTGTGGCGCAGTGGTGTGAAAGATTGGGCTTTACATTGTTCGGCGTAATTTTGTTTGTAGCTTAAATTCTGTTTAAATGCGACAATTTGAATGTGAATAAGTTGTACGGCGCGCCTTTGAGACTAATTAAAACTTTGTAATTCATAAATTATTATGCATAAATTATTTTGTGTATTAAAATTAATTAATTTTTGTTTTAACTTGGAAGACTAAATCTTCTTTCAACAAAGTGATGGCACATATTTTTGTTTATCGACATTTTTCTTTTTATATTTTGCTAGCTTAATTCATTCAATTTTCTCTTTGTTTTACATTTCCTTAATTTTTCTTATATTTCATTTGCTTTATTGCCTTTAAACGCCAGCGACGCTGATTGTCATACCTAGCAAATATTGTATCAGCTGCCTCTTTACCCCACATACCAAACAATTGTATGTACGCACTTCGGTAATGCAACGCTGCACATATCATATCACCCACATGCTGCACGCACAGATGTTTGTGGCAAGCAATAAAAGGCATTTATTGTTGTTGGTGGGAAAAATGAAATTTAATATACCTACATAAATGGGCTGTGTATATTATGAGGGGAGTTTGTGGGGAACAAAATTTTAGAATGAAATTGTTAATGAGGAAAATGTAATAAAATCTACACTAGCCCTTTAGCATTACTTCCGGTAGGTGCATTTCAGAGCCTTAAAGCTACGCTCTTTTTAGTGGACAAGGCAAGTACGGTTCTTTTCTGAGTTTGCAGCATAGCGTATCTTCGGTGGTATCCTCTCGTCACATACACATCTTCGCTTTTCGCCGTTGCGCTAATTAGTTGCATAGGGTACAATTTTCACAATGTTACTGGGTTCGAGCATCGGAACGGCCCATAATTCTAATACACACTCCCCCTCCTCTCTATTTTTCAGGAGAAGAGAGGTTACATTTCGTGATGATATTCCTAAGATTCATAGTGTTCAGATAAACTTGGATCGCATTGCAGTCGTATTTCGTTACTATTTTTCTCTTTCAAAGCATTTCGGTGCTAATTTTCAGCTTCTTCAGGGAGCCTAGTTAATTCACTTTGTGGCCTCTTGTAGCAGTAGGAATCTCTTTTCAAAGAAACTTACTCAGAACAATTTTCCTTGTATTGCAAAGCAGATAATTTTTTAAAACGGGCTTTCTCTGGTCGTACCTTTCTTTTAGCTGTTTGTAAAAGTAGAATTCACTGATCGGATGCCTGAAAATTTAGTCCCTGCATGATCAGGATATCAGCATACTTCTTTGGGCTGAATTTATGGAGGAGCTCGAATGTTTCGTGGAGAAGATTTTTTATTGCCTAGTTTTAAATGTCGTTTACGATTAAAGCAACAAGAGCAGTGCTATCCGGCATTTGACAGCAAGGACTCTTAACATATTGTCAGACCTGTCATTGTTATTAATGTAGCTACTATCTTCATAACGAAGGTTCGACATTTAACAACTTAAAATAATCACGACTCTCTTTCTTTGCGTAAACTTTTCATTTCAATGTATTTCCACTCACGCATTCCACGCATTTTCAAAAAACTTTTCACTCACTACCCTTTAACTGTCATTCTACCTTTTCTTCTCTATCATTGCTTACTTGAGCTTCAGCAGTTCGCAATACACATTGTAACACCCAAATCCTGCAAGAGAACTGAAATCGCCAAAGGCGGGCTTTTCCTTTCATTAGATTATGACAATTGCGAAACGTCTGCGAGAAATATATATCCTCCTACCTATATCATTTTGCACAATGAAACGAACTTCTCTTGTTATTTAGACGCATTCAATTTCTGTTCTTACGTGCTGCTGTAGCTGCTGATAGGTTTCGTCTTTTGAGCTCATTGACTTAAGCCTTGCGGATAAATTTTTCGCATTTGTGGAAAGAATCAAAACGAATTTCAAGCGTCAAATTGATGCACAATGCCGCCCATTCATTTACCTTTTCGTGCAAAAATTCACTGACAAAAAGTAAAAAATATATTATTATTATCTTGGTATAAAAGCTTACAATTAAAGAGTACATCGTTTTTTCCAAATGCATGCATTTCAGTTCTTTTGTATTTTCTTATACAGTTGCCATCTCATAAAATTGAATTCAACCTGCTGTGCTACTTAACGAACTTGATTTGCCAACGCCACTAGACTATCGACGAGAGTATGATAATTGAAGGCTTTTACTTGCCAATCAAGAACTCATTCCACGTATTTTTATTACATTCATTTCTTATTTCCTTCTTTAGTATTGACCTTTTATCATTTTTCTTTTGTATTTTTGTGATTTTCGTGGAATATCCATAAGTACGAGAAAGTGATCAGCTTTATTTGACAGCCAAATTTGACAAGCCATTTTATGACAAGAGCCAACAGTAAAACCTTTAACACTCTTACGTCAATCCGACTACAAGTTCTTAAATCTCCTCTTATTGCAGTTAAACTGATTAGTTGAAGTGTGCCTTGTTCATGTAACATACCTTTGACAACCTTTACCTTTATGCTTGTGTTTGCATGGTTGCTACCTTTTTGTGTTTTTCTTCTATAAAGATATGGGATAAATTGGCTTTTACGAGCGCTTGAAATCTTGCACGTCCTTGTGTAAAATTTAAAGGTCATAGCATAAGGATACAGTTTGAAAAAAGCTGAATTTAGTAAAGACTTGTGTAGAACGACAATTAATGTTATCAGTTTGACGCTCCAACGTCTAAATTTTGAGAAAGGTAAGATTCGAACATAGTACTGGTTTTTTTAGCTTTGCTTTAGGCGACTGAGGATTAGAAAATGTTAAATTTAAAAATAGTATAGACCTAAGGCAATTGTATCCCAGCGCCAAATTTCAATAGCTTTTAAAGTCAACCTTCAACTAAACACACTAGACGCAGAACTCAAATATATTAAAAGATGGTATATTATTCTAATATGGCAAATCGCAGTGTTTAATTAACTCTTGTTTAACATTAGATGGACATACGAATGGTAGGTGACTCCCTTTGCAGAACCTGCTTTGATTATAATTAATACATATATATCAGACATAAGCGCTAGGGTACACGTGTGTGTATCAACTGTCCCGTTATGCCTCCGATTAGCACCAGTTTGAAGATAGACATCTAAAGCTGTAGCTTGTAACTATGAGCTGTTATTAATTATTCAAGTCATAACTTCTTGCCAGTTAAACTTTATTCATGCAAAGTGTATGAACTAAAATTCGTTGTAAGCTATTAAATTCTCGAGCTTCCATATTTTAAAGCTGACATTTTTTTCCTATGTTCAGCAACATCATGTTCTTCTATCTGGCCACCACAATTTGTAAAGTTGGATTGTCTTCGCTGTTAGTATTGGTTGGTGCTGTCGTTGTTGTTTTGAAGCGATAAGGACACTCCCCGAAGGCCTTGTGGAGTGTTTATCGATGTTCATAGTCCTTTGCCGGATGCAGATCGGTACGTCCCGGTAAAATGCACACTAAAAGTACTAGTCCGACCATGCTCGGGAACGATTGGTATGACCACATGAAACCTTCTAGGCCATCTTGCCTACCACCCCTAGATCCATCAGGAGTCAGGGTCGCTAGAGCCTCTGCTGTTAATGAAACAGGATTCGCCACGGGTAGCTGAGGTTGACAATTGGGTTGGAGAAGCTATAACTATTTGCGCTCGCAACCCTTGTGAGGGTTGCGCTACACAACCTTGATCAATTTAGTCGCCTCTTACGACAGGTATACCTACCGCGGGTATATTCTAAACCCCCTAACCCGCTGGGGTTCAGTGACGGTGCTGCTTGTAGTCCTCTCTTGGGTTTCCTTCCTTGGTAGATAAATTTAGTGAGTGAGTCGTATTAAACGTTGCTCTCATTGGGTATATTCTAGACTTAAGGCCTGCTCGGGCGCCATTTATGGGTGGAAACAACTCAGGAATACGCAATCAATCTGTGTGTACGACAGACGAAGGTAGCACACTAGTTGTACAGATTAGTAGCAGCAGTAGCGGTAGAGTGGCGGCTGTGTTGTGCCAACAGAAATTTGCCTCATTATCATGTGAGTTGATGTTATTTATTTATCAGCTGGCCTTGGTTCATGTAATTAAAATAGCTAGGTTACTGTTCATAAATAAAGTAACATTCAACTTGACAGCCAGTTACATAACAAAACTTAAATGAGATCACTCGACTTAATCGTAAGAAAATTTAGAAATATGTGATACCACTTTGCCAGTATTCAAATTCATGGTAAAATAAGAAAGAAAAAATTATTCAAGCGTAACTTAATAAAAGCAAGGCAAAAAATAAAAGATTATACAAAAAGTATTTCAAACAAAACAGAATCTAACAAAGAAAACAAAAGTTAATACAAATCCAGAAACATCAGACAACATTAAGCAGCTGAACTTGAAACTCGCCAACAAAAAAGTAAAGCATACAAACGACCATTGAACGAATAAACAAAAAAGCAATAAATTTAGCAACTCAATGCTATAAATTTGGCGAATTTGCACAAAACATATCAATAAATAGACAGCGTTAACACGCGACTTAAAAGTTAAACGAAATCGAGTACATTAAAACAAAAAGCAGGAAAAGCACAAGCCCAAATAACAAACAAACTTTTTGTACGATACAATGAAGGCCTTCATGGATGCAATATGTCAAACAGTAAGCAGCAGAAAAACAAAAAAAATTGCAATAAAAAAGTTAAATTAGAGGGAGAAAAAACAAAACAAAAACTTCCTCAATAACTAGCGCTCAAGCGTAAAGGAAAAGTCAAAATAAATGCCAAAACATATGTAGCTACAAAACAAAAATTTAATAACAGCATGGTCATAAAACGCTACTTTGTAAAGCACAGCTATGAAAATATGTTGTGAGAAAATAACAAACAATTTGGTAAATAAAATAACGTTACGCTCGTAAATTTTTCGATAAAAAGTATGAAAAGCTTTTTTAAATCATGCATTAAGTAGTTACATATGTATGTACATGCCTACTCTGAAAAGCTGTAAACTAAAGAAAAAGTTATGCAAAATTCAGCAATGTAAATTTACAGCATTAAAACAATACCCTCCACCTACCTTTGGTTACACAAACGGCGCACAGTAGGATATTTTAACGAAAGTTTTACAAAATACAGCAAGTTTATAATCATATTTACATATGTATCAAGAAAACAATTTTTTTGGATCTACATCGCCTGTTCATTTTTTCTATATTAGAAAATTTCATGAGTTTCTAGAAGATTGTAATAATTGCTATACACCCTGTTATCTTGTTAGAAAACTGAAAAACATAAGGGACTACTTCTTGAATTTTTAGCTATTGCGGTCTTTACAAAGGGACTCAAAAGAAATCTTTGTATTTCTGGTGTTGAGAATTAAAATTAACACAAACACTAATTTGGTCTGCTGTCTTATTATTGTTGTATTGCTTAAGCGTTGAAGAGATCAAATGCGCTCAATGTATGGTTAGTAATTTGAACCGTAAACGAGCACACGCCAAACGAATTCGCCAGCCGAACAAATGAAAGGCAGTTGATTTATTACTCACACCATCGTTCGCAGCAATGTTGTGCGTCAAGTCGTTGAACAATTTTATTTTCAGTGGCTTACTTTTAGATCTAAATTTAGAACTCTATAAAAGAAAGTTGGATCCAATCCGTTAAGTAGTGTCCGAGATTAATTTTCTCCCAGTTTAAGATTTTGATTTATAATGTATGTATGTATATAGAAAACATAGATTGAGGGGATATTTGTTTCTTATTTTACTTAAGCTAAAAAATTTTAAGAATATGATTTTTGATACTAAATGTTTTTTTAAAATGCATTAACATGCTTGAAGATATTTGATTTATTTGCTGTCGCATGTTCTTTCTGGGAGCACCCACTGTGCGGCTCACTAACGAGGCTACATTTGTTGGCACTTTGACGTACATCTAAATTGGCGCATCAACATGCGATTTTGGTATCGTAACAATGCGAAAAAAATCAAGATATAAAGCGATTATATGGTCATACAAAAATTCATTAAATACCAAAGCACTTTGCGCACCCGAGTAGATTATAAAGTATTTTATATAGTGATAAAACTTCTTTGTAATTCTAACGACGTATTTGCGTATAAGATACAGTTGTGTAATTCATTGAAGGCCAGTTATATTCAGCACTGTGATTTTTAACAAATTTTCTCGCGTTAAATTTTTAAAGAATCGACATGAGCCAACCAGTTTTAAAACAGTGGTGCATAGTACAGGTCTACAAGTAGGATATGTAGCAGCACACTCCCCTGACAAAATGCTTGTTATTTTTCGTGTGGATGCTATCTGGCACTGTTGTACATCTTAGCTCCAAAAAAGTGTAGTAGCGCTAACGAAAACTGCGGAAAATTTTTATTTTAAAATTATAAAGAAATATCCTTATTTACTTTCAAACGACGAGCCTAATACATGACCAAAAACCGTTGGGGGAAGTACTAATAGACGCGCTTTTTGCCTCGCTTCCAATAATTCGAATACTTTTTTCGCCTTTGGACTATTGATGACAGGACAAAACGCGTCTTTTCATTTCTTTTTCCACATTTTTGGATGGGTTACTGCAGTCGACCTCGGTTTCGAACTGTTTTTCGCGGAAAACTTTTGAACGGGTAGAAAAAATTAGTACCCGTGTATGTATTCTTAATGCTGGAATAACTTCGCGTACTCAAATACCCCAATTAAAGACTTTTGTATAATTTTCTGTAGGAATAGGTGCACTTTACATTTTCATACTAAATTCGTTCAAAATAATTTACCATCACAGCAGCCCATATTTGATATTCTGCTCCTTTTTTTGTTTCCCTGCGTCGCTTCTCCACGACAGCAACCCCGGTAATTTTGACACTTCGTCAGTGTCAAACGAATGTTCCACGCAGGTTCCACAATAGTTTGACACTGACCGAAGATGTCAACCGCAGTGTGTGTAAGAGAAAGGAATTATTTCCTTCTCATACATATCATACTTGTAATCTGTACTCATGGCGAACGATACAAGTGGCAGCATGGTTACATACCTACTAACATAAATATAAATTCAATGTACTTTGTTTTTGTAAATTCGATGGACAAATGTCAAAATCGTACTGCACCGGAAGTTGATGTATCAAATCAAATAAAAAAGTTTATAATCAGCTGCAACATGCTGCCACCTTGTATCGTTCCGCCATGCCTGTTACTATGCAGTGGTGCACTCGAAAGTTTCCCGAAGCTTCGAAAAACTATTCGGCGTTCACCTTTATGTTTTTTGAGCGTAGCGACAGAGATTCAGTAAAGCAAGCAGTCAATCATTTTTCAGCTTGCACTTCAAGCAGTAAACATCTCATGTGTGAATTATATGCTCGGATATTCTCCGTATAAACACATACTACTACAAAAGCAGCTGCGTTTGTATTCGACGCTCTGCCGGAATTGTGCACCACAAAGCAATCCACAATATGTATCGCTAATGTGCATGTCGTATGAAAATACTACAGATCTGCCCCTAGTTCTGAAAATGTGCGTACAGCGCCATTTGGTTCGCGAATTTGTTGTTATCTAAAGCTGCGACGCGCAAGCAAGACAAACACATGGAAGCTAGTATCCAACTTTTCTAATATTCTCAATATCAAAAAATTGAAAAAAATTTTAATTTCTTGAAGTTTTTATTCGTGGCTGTCCCCCCACTCGTCCGGAAAGTAAAATTCAAAAATTTTGTTAAAGTTTGTTGTATTATTTTTTGGGTTTTTCAGTATTATACTTTATTCTTGAAAATTAAAAGTCCGGACTAATTGCCACTTCCTTAATGAAAAAAATATATTATAGTTCCAAGATGGTTGAATCATGAGTTTCCAAAATCGACAAATTCGGTAATTTTGACACATCTTTACTCTAGGAAAATTCCACAAAAATAATGCAATAACAATAAAAAATCATACTTACATAAAGAATTGTTAAGTATTTGCCAGCAAAAGGGAACACATTCATAAACTAAAGATACTAACATAAAAAAACAGTTATATAGCACAGCTGCGGCATCCCTGTCTGTTGCAACATCTTTTACCATATGCCAAATGTATGCTGACGTGATATTGCCCATTCGATCTCGGATATACGCAGCACCACAAATTGCAAACAAAGAAAAACACACAATACCATCAGAAAATTGCTAACAAAAACAAAGTTAAATAAAATTAGTTCAAGCTCCGCTACAGGCACACCACCCACATCAACCATCTGCCCTTGAGCGCACTTCTACTCGTACCACAGAACGTCTGCTTGTCGATGTGTAATGCGATTTTTGATACCTTTCACCACTTCACACCTCATAAAAATCAACCGAGTGGCAAATTGCCTGCGCCCACGCTACCGTTATTTCAATTGCTTGCTCTACAATATGAATGCGCATACAGCGCCATCTGTGCACGAGACCACCCACCCATCTCTACCTATCTACATATTAACTTCCTGTGTAAGAGCAATTTGCGTCAGCAGCAGTTGTAGCGTTGTACTGTGTTTAGTTTGCGTTTTTCATTTATTGCTTCCGTTTTCATTTATTTATTATATTTTTGATTTTATTTGCTTATTCTTGATGCTTCTTGATTCTTACTTAGCGCGAGAATTTTCATGCCTTCGATTTCTGTAAAATTAATTCTAGGGCGCCCATAATTCATTGGCAAATAAATTAACATTTTTGTTGTTTTTCTCTACTCTACTTTCTCCCTTTATTCATCTACACATTCGCACTTCTCACTCAGCCAAGGTCACCCTCGGCACACCCCTGAATTTTGCATAAAATCAGCTATGCTTCGTTGGCGCTTAGGCGCTTCTCATATCAGCTTCTTCCCCACTCCTCTCTTTTCTCCTCGTTTTTTGGCTCTGATTCTGACATTTGTTTTTCTTTTTTGTAATTTTCATATTTACCGCGTCTGATTAGTTTACAACGCTTAAGGCATTTGTTTTGTTATTCGCTGCTCTTAATTTATGAGCCATAATGCCAGAAATCGTTGCCACATTTCAATGTTGGTTGCGCTTGAATTCATTTTACTATCACTCCTCCAACCCACACCCATGGTTGGAGTCATTGTTGCGCTCCTCAATTGCTGCGGTCTGCTGCTGTAATACCACACAATTAAAATGCGCAAAAAATCTTACGAAAATTTCTCGTATTCGCTTTTCATTTACTTTAGCAAAATCTATTGCCTGACATTCCAAATGCCTTCACTTATTTCTAGTGGGCCAGCGGGCGAGCGCGCGGAAGCTTGCGCATGACGCGCTGGGTGCGTTGGGGGTGCTGTGTTGTGTAATTGTTATATACAAATTTGAAAACTTTAATCGAAAATTGTTTCATAATTCAAGCGTTTATTTTTAGCGAACTTTTGTTTATATTTTTTGATCTTTTGTTTATTTTGCACTTGTGTTGATTAGTTGGAATTAAAATGTAAAAATAAAATTATTATTATTGCGGTCGATTCGTTAGCTTTTATGTGTCAATCTCTAAGTATTTAAATTAAAACGCAAATAATGCCATGAAATTTCGTATTTAAATTGTATGAAATCATTCAATGCAATTGTATTTTTATGGTCATAATAAAAGTGCTCTTGATTGAGTGATGGGGTAAGCTCTCTATGGTTAAAGCTGTGGGTGAAATCCACTTGTAGCAGTCGGGTTCACTTTTGGTATTAAAAGATCTAAGACTATTAAGCATCTCATGTCCGTAATTTTATGCTCAAACGTGCTCTGTACATACATATGTACACACTCATACTACTACAAAATAGTTGCGTTTGCATTCGAATTTCTTCTTGCGTTATGCACATATACAGCTGACTGGCCAAAAATCAGCCGACTAGTACACTTATTTAAACATGATTTGACACTTCAACTTACGGCGCAGTATGATTTAGATATTTGTCAATCGAATTACAAAAACATATTACATTGAGATACTCCTTACAATAGCTGCAGTAAGGACGAGATGGGGCTATTAACCTTCCTGCATGCCTACCTATAAGGCAGTGCCCATTTATGCCCCTACAAGTGCGGAAATGTTATCCCTTCTTAGGGTGTAAACGTGACGTGATCTTTTAGGATACCGATTTGGCCAGGCTTGCAGAAATATGCACATAAATTTGGGCCGATCCATCGGTATGTTAAAATGAACTGAGTCTTATTTTCGTTGTAATGTATTTTCGAACACTCAAAAGGCGAAAGTCCTGAAATTCGGTGGAAAAAATTTGACAACGGTTAAATTTGCCTTGGCAGGCATTTGTCAGTTTAGGACTTCAATTAGGGAAATTGGTCCAGTATATCGACGTTTTCTTCTTAGGACTTTTAATTTAAATATAGTAACGATGACATTTTATTGAAGGCTAGCTCATGCGGTAGCCCTAAAGTTTCTATTAAAAAATCCCTTTTGTAAATTTGAGGAAGGCATGTGTCATTTTAAGACTTGACTTACCAAAATTGTTCTAGTAGATCGAATGTTTTGCTCCAAAAAAGATAGGGCTTTAAATTTTATATATAGAAACGATGTAATAAGTTTATCGCGTACTATTTACGGTTCCAAAGAAAGTAGTTGGTGAAGCTGTCGCAAATAGAAACAAACCCTAAACCTAATGAGCCGATTTTGTAAAACGCAGCGGCACGGAATAACTAACTTTTTTGATGTAAACTGTGAATAATTCGTATAATATATAAAAGCATTCACTCACTTTAGAAAGTGACAGTAAATTTTAGTTAAGTATGACAGTGCGCTTAATAATTAGTCACTTAACTTTCGAAGCTTATAAGACACACAGGTTTTGTATGTCGACCCATATCAATTACAATAAAACAAATATATGTTGACATATTGATATTCCTACCACAGCTGATACTTTAAAACTTTGTCTGCCTTTTATGTCACATTCATTTATTTATTTTATTCTAGATTATATTATAATTGATATAAGAGCAGTCATAAGCTTTTTTCGCTTAACTTCAAACTCTTCAAGGCTTTAACTTGAAATTAAGTATGAATAAAGGTAAATATGACCAGCGGATTAGGGGGTCGGAATATACCCACGGTAGGTATGCCTGTCGTAAGAGGCGACTAAAATACCAGGTTCAAGGGGCTGTGTAGCGCAACCCTTCAGGTTGCCAGCGCAATATACAGCTTCTCCAAACCCAATTGTCAACCTCACCTATACGCGGCGAATCCTGTTTCACTAACAAACGAAGCTCTGGCGACCGCAAGCTCCTCATGGAACTTGGGGGTGGGGAGGGAGGGATGGCCTGAAGGTTTAATGTGGCCATATAAATCGTTCCGAGAGGGTCGGGCTAGCAGTTTAATGGTGCTGTGTTACCGGAGCGTACCAGATCTGTATCTGGCAAAGGACCATCACATCGATAACACTCCCCAAAGCCTTCTGGGAGCAACCTTATCGCTACAACAACAACAACAACGTGGGTTGTTTGCGAAACTCGTAAGAAAAATCAAATTAAATGTAAGAAGCAATCCAACTTTAATTTCAAACCAATTTTATGATATTTGTGTCTTTACTTCTAATATTTATTGAACACATTTTGCAACTTTATGTTTTTGTTGTAAAATATTTTTATAATTCATAATAATGATTCATGATCTCTATGAGATTCAGAGTTGCTTTGGTGATTTTTTAACTGTCGAAAATGTGCGAAATTTCTTGAGAAATATGTACGACCTCGAAAACTTGGCAAAGGACTTGCGGGGTTAATATTTCATATGGACAACTTACTTTTCTTGCGGACTGAACACTGAGCTAAAAGCATCATGGTTCGTGCATCAAAAATGTGTTATTTTACCGTTTTAATTGCTTTATAAAAGCAAAAAAAGGCATTGTGCTACTGCTGCAGCATGCGCGAAATGGCAAGAGCGACTAAGTGGAGAGTGTATCCTGCTAAGCGCGTATCACAAGAGGTCGCAGTTGCGTTGGGTGGCAACAAGATAACGCCGCATTTTGTGACCGTTAGTCGCATGATTTTTTCTCTCTTTATAGCGCTCTACATAACTCTGGCAAGGTTTATCACAAAGTTGTGTTCCAAAGTTTTATGTTATCGTCTACTTTATAAACGCGCTTTATATACTTGCTGCTTACATAAAAAATAAAAAGATTCCTTATCAAAATATTAAAATGCTCAGTGTAGATGACGGAAGTGGAATAATCCTAGCTTTGCTTTGAGCAAATACTTTTAATACACAGTTGAAATCCATACACTTGTCTGGCCGTGTATTAGAATTTCTATTTAAGTTGGGGCAAGCTCGTAAAAATCTCTGCACGACATATCATCAACATAAGTAGAGGCGCAATCTTTTGGAATCAAGTTGTAAAAAAGCAACAAGTAAGCTTTGTACATCACTTTATATATTAGCCAATAGAGGGCGCACGCTTATTCCCTCCGTCATGTATTCATTCGTTTTCTTCAATTTAAAAAGTCATTAATCCTACCTTTGCTTTCTAAATCTCTCTTTTTTCAATCACAGGCCGAGTTCGACTCGGCTTTTTACACGACTGCTGCTGTTGCCTAGCACATATTATTTTGCGATCGATAACTAAAGATTGCCGCCAAAGTGTATGTATTTACTTCTGAGTGCATAATAAAAATGGTGGCTTCGAAAGATCAACTCGGCTTACATATAAACCTATGTACAGACTTTTATATTCTACACAAGTACTTACATACATACATCGTAAGTTGATGATGACAAATTTGTGTGTGCTTTGTCGGTTTTATTGTTGTATTATTTTAAGTAGATATGCAACAAACTTCAAAGAAAAATCTTTCCCGCAGTGCCTAAAAGCAAATAATGAGGAATAAAACTGAAAATAATTTTCTTAAGAGTTTGATGTGATGAACAGAGAAGATTTATAGCGCTCGAGCATACGGCTCTCAGTCACTTACTCAACATAACAAAAAACTGTATGCTGATCAGAGAGAGTTTCTCACTCACACGCACTCAATAAGACAAAACTGAGTATAATGATGAAAGAGTACTAGATAAATATCTAAGTTTACTTGTTTACATTGAAAGCTGGCAATTCCCAATTGGTTACTGAATTTTAAGAATAATCGTTGCTTAAGTTCTTTGATTGCATCCATTTTTCCAAATTCTATCAAAAAATGGTAGGGGTTCTTATGTGGGATATGGTGTAGGTGATAATTTTTTGCTTTTCTTTTAGTTTAATTTATCATGGCGTACATATATCTAGCGAAATACCTTCTAAAACCTCCAGCCAAGATCTGCATCTGCAGTAGGAGACCAGCCATTATTTTCTTGAGTAGAAATAACTTAGATTCCGATGAGAGAGACTAAAGAACTGATTAATGTCTAGCCATCAAGTCTGCAATAAGTTTGATCCATTCAGCAACTGCGGTAATTGGAAGACCTGAAAGCCCTTAACTGTGTTTTTAGGGGAAAAGTATACATCTCCATGATCCAAACTGTGGGACCGTTTAAAACAGGATGTAGCATGAAGGACGGATAAAAAACATGAATGGTTGTCCAGAGCACTCGACGAACTTACCAAGCATTGCTTCGGCAATTACCATTCGACAAATCCCTAATTTTAGCTCCAACAGCACGTATGGCCAGACCGACTAAAGCTTTTTAGTCAGCCTGACATAAAATTACTTCAGCAGACCCTTGGGAAGTTGTTGGTGTAAAATTGTCTTTTTAACCTATAACAACAACAGCAAACCAATAGCGCTCATGTAATTTATATCGGTTGAAATGAGATCAATGATCGCACTGCTGCAGAGAATTATTGGTATGACATTGAAAGATTGTTCAAAGATCTGAAGCTGGTGAACACCTGATCCATTTCCAAGACCAAAATGAAAATATTTCTTCACTAGACTTAGAGCTAAAAATTACACTCCATTGTTATTGTAGAAATTCCTTTTAATTCCTTAAACTTTATGCTCTCCATTGACGAGGAATTTTCGAAAGATCTACCTGAATAGCTCGATTACTAAATGTGAGCTTTTTGGGACAAAACATTGTAATACTTCTCTATCAACTCCTACTGGCACACACCCTCCATACCACTGAAATGTAATTTCCTTCCCTCACATGGTTCGCCACAAAATTGAAAACATCTCGTATGAAATTTGGCAACGTTGCAACTAAAAGTTTCTTTTGTAATGGCTATCACAAAATTATTGCATGAAATTGTGCACAACACAAACGCAAATCACAGGCATCAACTTACGAAATGTAAGAATACGAATTCCCACTTATTACATTTTGACAGATGCGTACACTGACAAACGCCACACAACGCACATCAAACCACATATAGCAAAATCTAGCTAAATCCATAAATGCGGTAGTGGCGTAGTAAAAGTTTACGCAAATCAAAGCTATGCTTGCCATTTATACAAATTTTTTTCGTACTTTGTTATAAAATTGTCGTAAATGAAAGGTCGCATGCGTTACACCAAACAAAAATTGACAGTTTTCTACACTCTAGGGTAGATACAACAAGTACATATGAGCACAATAAATTGTGGGAGCTGTGCGTATTTCGAGAAGAAGGGCGTTTGTTTGCACTGTGTCTTTCTTGAATGAATGCATTGAATAATACGGAAGTGCGGCATGTTGCATGTCACATTATGTGCGAGTTGTCAAAAACACTTGACAATCTAAAAATGGAACTCCCGTGAACTTCAAATCTGCACATATTATCAAACGAGCGGCAAGCTTGTTATAAATATAAAATTTGTTGGCATTGCCAACTACTCAAGCGGCAAATGTCACTAGCATGTCCATTACATAACCTCAATACTTACTTAATGACAATACCCACTTAAGCTATGTGAGTTTATGAAGCAAAAGATTTTTATGTTTGTGTCTCTAAGAAAACATGAAAACAATCTTTAAAGCCTATAAAATATGCGCCTTTATGAGCAACGTACTACTCACAGGAATACAGTTGGTCTAAGTAAATATGGAACGTTGCCATATATAACAGTACTTTGATTGTTTTTGAAACTTCGAACAATAGATACAAGTTGGCTAACCATGCTAATTCAAAAGTTAAATTTAAATTTTTTTTTCCCATGTTTTAAATTTGGTTGGTTTAAAATATATCGAGAAATCTGAAAAACCTTAACTTTCAGATATCGATGTTTGAACTTGAAAAAATTTTTAAAACTTAAAGTGAAAATTTTTGGGAATTCATAAACATTATATTTTTATCAAAAAACTATTATAAGTATTAGTAAAAAAAAACAACACTAAAAATGAAAATCAGAGTGAATAAAAATTTAAAACTTTCCAAGATTTCCTAGGTTTTTGAGTGCCATAACTCGATTCTCGATATATGATCAATTAGAAAAAATTAAAAAAAAAGTTTGCCACAAATTGGTTTGAAAAATAATAACTTATTTAATAATTTTTATTTTTTTTAGTGGTGAAACTCTAAATTTTGGGTGGCTTAAATTTTTTCTCATTCTTGGTTTTAGAAATTTATTGAAAATAACAGTTAAATCGAAAACAATAAAAAACAAGTAAGGAAGGCTAAGTTCGGGTGTAACCGAACATTACATACTCAGTTGAGAGCTATTGAGACAAAATAAGGAAAATCACCATATAGGAAAATGAACCTAGGGTAACCCTGGAATGTGGTTATATGACATGTGTATCAAATGGAAGGTATTAAAGAGTATTTTAAGAGAGAGTAGGCCATAGTTCTATGGATGGACGCCATTTAGGGATATCGCCATAAAGGTGGACCAGGGCTGACTCTAGAATTTGTTTGTACGATATGGGTATCAAATGAAAGGTGTTACTGAGCATTTTAAGAGGAGTGGGCCTTAGGTCTATCGATGGACGCCTTTTCGAGATATCGCCATTAAGGTGGACCAGGGGTGACTCTAGAATGTGTTTGTACGATATGGGTATCAAATGAAAGGTGGTAATGAGTATTTTAAAAGGTAATGGGCTTTAGTTCTATAGGTGAACGCCTTTTCGAGAAATCGTCATAAAGGTGGACCAGGGGTGACTCTAGAATATGTTTGTACGATATGGGTATCAAATGAAAGCTGTTAATGAGTATTTTGAAAAGGAGTGATCCTTAGTTCCATAGGTGGACGCCGTTTCGAGATATCGCCATAAAGGTGGACCAGGGGTGTCTCTAGAATGTGTTTGTACGATATGGGAATCAAATGAAAGGTGTTACTGAGCATTTTAAGAGGGAGTGGGCATTAGGTCTATAGGTGGACGCCTTTTCGAGATATTGCCATTAGGGCGGGCCAGGGGTGACTCTAGAATGTTTGTACGATATGGGTATCAAACGAAAGGTGTTATGAGCATTTTAAGAGGGAGTGGGCATTAGGTCTATAAGTGGACGCCTTTTCGAGATATCGTCATTAGGGTGGGCCAGGGGTGACTCTAGAATGTGTTTGTACGATATGGGTATCAAACGAAAGGTGTTACTGAGCATTTTAAGAGGGAGTGGGCATTAGGTCTATAGGTGGACGTCTTTTCGAGATATCGCCATTAGTGTGGGCCAGGGGTGACTCTTTAATGTTTGTACGATATGGGTATCAAACGAAAGGTGTTACTGAGCATTTTAAGAGGGAGTGGGCATTAGGTCTATAGGTGGACGCCTTTTCGAGATATCGCCATTAGGGTGGGCCAGGGGTGACTCTAGAATGTGTTTGTACGATATGGGTATCAAATGAAATGTGGTAATGAGTATTTTAAAAGGGAGTAATCCTTAGTTCTATAGGCCTTTTCGAGATATCGCCATTAGGGTGGGCCAGGGTGACGCTAGAATGTGTTTGTACGATATGGGTATCAAACGAAAGGTGTTACTAAGCATTTTAAGAGGGAGTGGGCATTAGGTCTATAGGTGGACGCCTTTTCGAGATATCGCCATTAGGGTGGGCCAGGGGTGACTCTAGAATGTGTTTGTACGATATGGGTATCAAAAGAAAGGTGGTAATGAGTATTTTAAAAGGGAGTAATCCTTAGTTCTATAGGTGGACGCCTTTTCGAATATCGCCATAAAGGTGGACCAAGGGTGACTCTAGAATGTTTTTACGATATGGGTGAGTAAGGGAGTAATCCTCAGTTCTATAGGCCTTTTCGAGATATCGCCATTAGGGTGGGCCAGGGTGACGCTAGAATGTGTTTGTACGATATGGGTATCAAACGACATGTGTTACTGAGCATTTTAAGAGGGAGTGGGCATTAGGTCTATAGGTGGACGCCTTTTCGAGATATCGCCATTAGGCTGGGCCAGGGGTAACGCTAGAATGTGTTTGTATGATATGGGTATCAAACGAAAGGTGTTACTGAGCATTTTAAGAGGGAGTGGGCATTAGGTCTATAGGTGGACGCCTTTTCGAGATATCGCCATTAGGCTGGGCCAGGGGTGACCCTAGAATGTGTTTGTATGATATGGGTATCAAACGAAAGGTGTTACTGAGCATTTTAAGAGGGAGTGGGCATTAGGTCTATAGGTGGACGCCTTTTCGAGATATCGTCATTAGGGTCGGCCAGGGATGACTCTAGAATGTTTGTACGATATGGGTATCAAACGACATGTGTTACTGAGCATTTTAAGAGGGAGTGGGCATTAGGTCTATAGGTGGACGCCTTTTCGAGATATCGCCATTAGGGTGGGCCAGGGGTGACTCTAGAATGTGTTTGTACGATATGGATATCAAATTAAAGGTATTAATGAGGCTTTTAAAAGCGAGTGGCCCTTAGATGTATATGTGAAGGTGTTCTCGCGATATCGACCAAAATGTGGACCAGGTGATCCAGAAAATCATCTGTCGGGTACTGCTAATTTATTTATATATGCAATACCACTAACAGTATTCCTGCCAAGATTCCAAGGGCTGTTGATTTCGCCTTGTAGAACTTTTTCATTTTCTTCTACTTAATATGGTAGGTGTCACACCCATTTTACAAAGTTTTTTCCAAAGTTATATTTTGCGTCAATAAACAATCCAGTTACCATGTTTCATCCCTTTTTTTCGTATTTGGTATAGAATTATGGCATTTTTTCATTTTTCGTAATTTTCGATATCGATAAAGTGGGCGTGGTTATGGTCGGATTTCGGCCATTTTTTATACCATGATAAAGTGAGTTCAGATAAGTAGGTGGGCTAAGTTTAGTAAAGATATATCGGTTTTGCTCAAGTTATTGTGTTAACGGCCGAGCGGAAGGACAGACGGTGGACTGTGTATAAAAACTGGGCGTGGCTTCCACCGATTTCGTCCATTTTCACAGAGAACAGTTACCGTCATAGAGTCTATGTCCGTACCAAATTTGAGAAGGATTGGGTAAATTTTTGTTCGACTTATGGCATTAAAAGTATTCTAGACAAACTAAATGAAAATGGGCGGAGCCACGCCCATTTTGAAATTTTCTTTTATTTTTGTATTTTGTTGCATCATATCATTACAGGAGTTGAAGTTTGACTTAATTTACTTATATACAGTAAAGATATTAAATTTTTTGTTAAAATTTGAATTTAAAAAAATTTTTTTTAAAAGTGGGCGTGTTCTTCATCCAATTTTGATAATTTTTATTTAGCACATATATAGTAATAGTAGTAGCGTTCCTGCCAAATTTCATCATGATATCTTCAACGACTGCCAAATTACAGCTTGCAAAACTTTTAAATTACCTCTTGTAAAAGTGGGCGGTGCCACGCCCATTGTCCAAAATCTTACTAATTTTCTATTCTGCGTCATAACTTCAACCCATCTGCCAAGTTTCATCGATTTAACCGCCTTTGGCAATGAATTATCGCATTTTTTCGGTTTTTCGAAATTTTCGATATCGAAAAAGTGGGCGTGGTTATAGTCCGATATCGTTCATTTTAAATAGCGATCTGAGATGAGTGCCCAGGAATCCACATACCAAATTTCATCAAGATACCTCAAAATTTACTCAAGTTATCGTGTTAACGGACGGACGGACGGACGGACGGACGACGGACATGGCTCAATCAAATTTTTTTTCGATCCTGATTATTTTGATATATGGAAAGTCTATATCTATCTCGATTCCTTTATATATGTACAACCAACCGTTATCCAATCAAACTTAATATACTCTGTGAGCTCTGCTCAACTGAGTATCAAAATTATGGAGTGCAATATTGTTTTAGTATTATTTCTTAAAAAAGATAAATTTTGAAAAAACAAAAACTTAGGATTGTTATGTAACTGACCTACAAGTAGGAAGAATTAAATATTATAAAAAGAAGTTTTTTTGGGTTAATGTCAAAGTTTTAATGCAAGTTCGAATTTTCGTGATTTTTGTTTTGATTTTGAATTCCCCTCGTAAAATTTTTTTGGTATGGAAAATTAAAAACAAAACCAATTAATATTAAATTCTCGGGGTTTTGAGTCAAATTTTTGAGCAGGAGTGTTACAAGATGATTTTAAAATTTGGGTTAATACTTATTTTTTATAATTTAGAGTTTTGAAATTATAAAAAACTACTAATTATAAAAAAAATCTTTCCATTCTATCTTCTAAATTTAATTAAAAAAAAATTAAATATTTAAGAACATTTTTTTTATTCAACAAATTTTTACATAATTTTTTGTGTTTTTATTTTTCGTTTTTCTGGATACGGGTTTATGCTAAGATTATTGTAGTTTGCTTGATTTTATTTTGCTGTTATTTATATGAATACTTTTATTTGATTTTTTTAAATAATTTTTTTGTTGCTGTTGTTTTGTTTTTGGGTGCCCTTAGTTTTTGATCATTCATAAAAGGTCCGAATTTAATGATACTTATAAATCAACAAGTAATGAAGCTAAGAGCTTTGGAGACAAAATAAGGGAAAATCACACCATTTAGCAAAATGACCTAGGTACGCTGGAATGTGTTTGTATGACATGGGTATCAAATGGAAGGTGGCAATGAATATTTTAAAAGGCGTGATCCTTAGTTGTAGAGGTGGAGGCATTTTCGAGATATCGCCATAAAGGTGGACCAGGATAACTCTAGAAATTTGTTTGTACGATATGGGTATCAAATGAAAGTGGCAATGATATTTTAAAAGGGCGTGGGCCTTAGTTCTATAGGTGGACACCTTTTCGAGATATCGCCATAAAGATGGATCAGCGATGACTCTAAAATGTGTTGTACGATATGGATATGAAATTGAAGGTGCTAATGAAGTTTTAAAAGGGAGTGGACCTTTGTTTATATTTTCATTTCATTATATATATATATATTAATACCACGGAAAGTATTCCTGCCAAGATTCCAGGGCTTTTGATTTCACCCTGCAGAACATTTTCATTTTATTCTACTTAATATGAAGATGTCACACCCATTTTACAAAATGTTTTTTCTAAAGTTATATTTTGCGTCAATAAACCAATCCAATTACCATGTTTCATCCCTTTTTTCATATTGGTATAGAATTATGGCATTTTTTTCATTTTTCGTAATTTTCGATATCGGATTTCGGCCAATTTGTATACCAATACAAGTGAGTTCAGATAAGTAAGTGAACTGAGTTAAGTAAAGATATATTGCCCAAGTTATCGTGTTAACGGCCGAGCGGAAGGACAGACGATCGACTGTGTGTAAAAACTGGGCGTGGCTTTCAACCGATTTCGCCCATTTTCACAGAAAACAGTTTATCGTCATAGAATCTATGCTCCTACCAAATTTCACAAGGATTGATAAATTTTTGTTCGACTTTTGGCATTAAAAGTATTCTAGACAAATTAAATGAAAAGGGCGGAGCCACGCTCATTTTGAAATTTTCTTTTATTTTTGTATTTTGTTGCACCATATCATAACTGGAGTTGAATGTTGACATATTTACTTATATACTGTAAAGATATTCAATTTTTGTTGAAAATTATGACTTAAAAATTTTTTTTAACAGTGGGCGTATCGTCATCCGATTTTGCTATTTTATTTAGCACACATATAGGAATAGGAGTAACGCTCCTGCCAAATTTCATCATGATAACTTCAACAACAGCCAAATTACAGCTTGCAAAACTTTTAAATTCCTTCTTTCAAAAGTGGGCGGTGCCACGCCCATTGTCCAAAATTTTACTAATTTTCTATTCTACGTCATAAGGTTAACCCACCTACCAAGTTTAATCGCTTTATCCTTTGGTAATGGATTATCGTACTTTTTCGGGTTTTCGAAATTTTTGATATCGAAAAAGTGGGCGTGGTTATAGTCCGATTCCGATTCATTTTAAATAGCGATCTGAGATGAGTGCCCAGGAACCTACACACCAAATTTCATCAAGATACCTCAAAATTTACTCATGTTATCGTGTTTACGGACGGACCGACAGACATGGCTAAATAAATTTCTTTTTTAGCCCAGATCATTTTGATATATAGAAGTCTATATCTATCTCGATTAGTTTATGCCTTTACGGATTACCGTTATGCGAACAAACTTAATATACTCTGCCAGCTCTGCTCAGCTGAGTATAAAAAAATTCTTAAAAGTAGCGCAGTTTTATGTTGGGTATGGAACGCTTTTCTTCTCAGTACCACTGTATTTCCATACTTTACTAGTAACAAATAAATTGTACGAATGTTTGTTAGCCCATAAAATGTAGTGTATTAACCTGACCTGCTATAATTCGTGATCTATACAGTGTTGTATTGTTTTTGGAATGAAGTTGAATTAGTACCACTTTGAAATTTATTTACGCACGAAAACAAATAAGGTATCTGAAATTTCCGAGAATGCCCAGATTACTTCTTATTTGATGTTTCAAGATTAACGCAACCTCTTAAATGCATTCAGAACGTTAATTCTTTACTTTTTTTCTCACACTCTCCTTCACTAGCGCATACACCACTCACATATAACGTTATTGGCATTTATGTTGTAACATTAAATATGCGTCAGAGCAGCTGATGCTGTCATTTGATGTCATTTGTGTGCATTTCTTGAGGTTATACACGTTCTGTTCCTCATTTATGCCCATTTCATACGCATACACAAGATAATTTCCTTTACAAAATAAAAATCAAAAACAAGGAATAGCCGCCGTCATAGCTTATTTCTGTTCTTTTTTCTCTTACTTCATTTTTGTTTTGAGTATTTTGTATATTCGAAATTATCCATTAAGCAATATTACGTTTTGTGTGTTGCGCCTCATTGCCTTTGTTGCTCCTCATACCGTGCCTGAATCGGTTGAAACCAATTACAAAGGAAAAAGGCATATGAACCCGCATTCTTCTTTTATTCTTTTATGTGTACTCGGTGTTTGCTTGAATGATTTATGACCGTAGGTTGTTATGGTTTTTAGTTTTTATATTAAATGGTAATTTCTTTATTATTATTGTTATATATTTCTGGGTATTATGTAATAAGGCATGTATGTGTGTATATACAAAACTTAAGGGTCGTTAGCTGGGTTATATTTATCTTGTAGAGTATTAGTCGCAGCCTTTTAAAATTTGTATTTGTGCACATATGTCAAATTTTTAATAAAGGCGTTATATGCCCATTTAGATGTTAATGGTGTCATTTAGTTTGTTATTATTTTATACACCTTCTTATTTTGGAGCAAGTGCGCTAGTCTTCTTGCCTCTTATGTTTGTTGGTTATTAATGGAACCTGTCTTGCTGAGATGACTTGGATTTTAACGTTGTACGTTTGGTGGTTAAACAAATATTTAAATATTTATTTTTTAAAAATATTATGTTATTTATTTTTGAGTTTAAATATTTTCCAACTAATTAGAATTTTCTTTTTTTGAAGTTATTCAAAAATTTTAAGTTAACATGAAAACTCAGTTAAAAATTATTTTAAAAATTAATGTAAAGAATACAAAGTAGTTAACACTATAGTACGTAATTACAGTGATTTGAAATGATCTATTTTTGAGAGCATGGCTTCATTGTGCTCATTTCTTTGACTAGCCAATTTCAATCTTTGCTTTTAATAGAACATTTTAATATATTTGATTTAATTTTGGTCTTCGGTATATTATCGTTACTGGTAACAACTTCCAATTTAACATTTCTCTAGGTCCATTCGCAAAGCGCTATTCTACCGATTTGTTTTTGTTAAATCGTTGCTACTTTTGTTGGCTTACTTCTATACCCGGCAAACTTTGTAGTTCCTGAAAATTGGTTAAAATACATTTAAAAAGTAAGCCTCGCTTCCCATGTTCACTCCCTATCCCATTATTGTCTACTTTATCCTCCATTTATCCTTCCAGTGCTTGTTCCATACACGGTTGCCACACCATGTTTTCATTTGGCACCAAAATTCACAAAAATGTCATAGTCGTTGTTAAATATAAAATTTCAGGATGTTTCCATGGTTTCCTATACAAAATTTTAATAAACTTAGCGAATAGGAGACTTAATTCAAACTGCACAAACAAAAACACTACTTTTAGGTATCATATTTTCAAATTTCTATGTTTAGTCTATGCCTTCACTAACTATACGTTTTGAATGTAGTTTTGCTGACAAAGGTCTTAGTTCCAGCATTATGTTGTTAATTGGAAAGAAATAAAATTTATAGCGCAGTTAGGTTTTAGTAAGAAAAGGGGCAAAAATTTGCGTTTTTGTGTAGCCGAACTATGAGCAAACTCATTAAATCATAAATGATGCTTACTTTTTCCCCTGAACGTTGAAATTTCATACCAAAACCTAGATTTAGTAAGTGTGACTTTTGAAAAACTCACATTTACTGAATCTAGCCCCAGGCTTCAGATTAAAATCAAACGTCTTGAAAGTTTCAACTGTGCAATAACGGAACCTGATTACATTTAGGTAGGTACTAGAAATTAGTTAACAGCGTTGTTATTGAAGTTTATGGAGTTCTGTACCTACGAGAATAAAACACAAAACACTTCTTTCGAAATTAAATATTTTTTACATTTGCTTCAAAATCTGAACATAAAAGTAAATTTGTTCAATAAATAAATAAATAAATGTAAGGCGCGATAACCTCCGAAGAGATCTAAGGCCGAGCTTCTCTTCCAATTTGCGTCGTGCTCCTCTTGATTTTTCCCTACAAATTTGCCGGACGGGACCTACATGTTTTATGCCGACTCCGAACGGCATCTGCAAAGCAGATGAGTTTTCACTGAGAGCTTTTCATGGCAGAAATACAATCGGAGCGCTTGCCAGACACTGCCGAGGGGCGACCCCGCTTAGAAAAATTTTCTTCTAATTGAAAAATCTTATTTCTAAAATTTTGATGTTGCTTTGCCCGGGAGTTGAACCCAGGGCATACGGTGTGATAGGCGGAGCACGCTACCATCACACCACGGTGGAAGTATTCCTGCCTTATTTACAGCTAAAATATTTCTTATGCCAAGCTACTTAGTTTTCAAGTATTCGGAGTACCTTAACACCACAATGCTCCTGGAACACCACAATACTCCTACAACTTTTACATAGGATTTCTTTGTAAAAAATTTTGAAAACCAACTAGTTTCACTGTTTTACTTAGTTTTCAATTCAAATCTTAACTCGACGCCATCGTAATGGCTCCATCAGTGGAAAGCCCTGCCAAATTTCTTAGAGGCACACGTGCATTTGAGAAAAATTTTCTTAGCACAACTAATGAAAAAAATCTGTCACGAAAAGTGTTTCATAACCGATCGAATTATCTGGATACTAAAACAAGATTTTTCTGATAAGTCCATGTAATGTGTTTGCCCTTAGATCCATCACTTTTCTTATTGATGCCTCGCCTAAAATATCTCCTATGAAATGTCATTGGTCTGTTACATTTTATTGACTGAGCAATTTTTGTGGTAAGATTTCCATATACATATGTAAGTAAATTGAAAATTGTATGTGCAAAGAAAGTGTGCCAAATGTTGTGGGCAGAGTTTGGAATTTTAACCTCAGTGAAACAGAAAGAAAAGCAATAAAAATCGTGGATACTGCCTAAAAAGGACCAGAATTTAAAAACGGGACCAGCGGGCCAAATGGGGTTGGAAGGGACCATTTTTGGTCCAAATGGACCCAAAGTGGAAACCGTGGTTCCATATATCTCCCTGCCACTCCCAACCCATCCCCCACTCCGACTCCCTTTCCCTCTGCCACCTTAATTCCCTCATATATTAATACATACAGGGAATTTCTATACCAAATATTGGATAGATGCTTCAAAGAATTGCTGGGATGCTCTTCAAATTCTACTCCCACTCCAATTCTACTTTTTCGTCCGCCTATAGTTCAGCATGTCTGCCCCTAGGCATGAAATCTATTACATATATCCATTGTAATAGGTGCAATATCTGCCTATGCGCATTTTATGCCTTTTAGCAAACTAAAGGCCTTGAGAAATATTACAACCTTGCCCTTACAGGAAGAGCGTCGTGCCCTACACTGCAGAATTAAAAGTCCACTTTTTTTCAACATGCCATAAACTTCAGACTTCGGAAATATGCACCGAATAGGCTTGAGTATAGGCATAGTTATAGAGCCATGAGGAAGTGTTTGTTTAACTGGGAATCCTGCCAGTGCTGGAACAACGCATTTTTTTCACCTCGTTAAAAATATTTTTTTTCAGGGCTTGAAATTAAGCGAGACTAACGCATAACCAAGTTGAAAATTTTGTTCTCCTTTTAAAACCAAACTACGATTTTAAGTTATTAACCGTTACAGAGTATCGATAGGTGTTCTCAGGGAGAAGTGTATGCCATTACAAAAATTTCAATAACGTTAAACTTATCAATGCAATATTCATTTAAAATGGCACTTCCAACAATGCATTAAACCAGTGGTCGTCCGCTAGTGAAATAATTATACGCGCTCACTTCACACACATTATTATTCTCTTTCGTTTATCTGAAAAAACAGAGTAGCAACATCAGAGGAGCTTATTGTTTATTTGCTTTTTTCTAAACATATATTTTGCAAACAAGCGCATAATGTTTTAAAGATTAAATATGAGCAATATATTTTGTTAACATTTTTTGTTAGACCCAAGCAATAATATAGTATATTTTTTGAGTGTTAGCAATGATGCGTGCATACGTCCTACCTCATTGCTCTTTTATCAACTACTAAACCACTACCAGCATAATTATTTTACTCATACTATCACAGCCACAGTTTCAGTTTTGGTGACCATTGAATTAATCTATGAGAATTTCTCATCCACACTACGAGCGCAACATGTTTCTGATGTTGTTGTGTTGAGTAAACCAGCAGTCCTCATGCAAACGAACTCACATATGATCTCGCGAGCAAATGAACGAAGAGTGTGTACATAATGGATTTTTTGAAAAGATAGCGCGAGAGTCAGCAAGTATGAGCAAAAGCATAATTTTCTCTGGAAAGGACAGGAGGCATAGAAAAGGAAGAGAAAGCAGAGATATATGTATGTAATACCGTTTGTAGTGGTTGAATTTCAACCACTAGGCGAACCCTAAACATATATTTCAGATTTTAGTTAAATTTATACAAAATTATATTAGAACAACACTCAAAAAATCAATAAAATTTGGCAAAGAGATGTGGAGGTATCCATACTCTCTTCATTTGCTTCTTCTGTAACTTTTTATTTTTATGGCTAAAATGGTTCACCTACCTTTAAAATATCTTTCGTTCTCTCCTTTTTCCTCAATTTATTGCCTGTTATTAACTACTCTATATATTGTTTCTTGTGTGGGTTCGTATTATATATATATTTGTATTTTGTGATTCTCTTGCACTTCCCCAAAACTGGTATGCCTTAACAAAAAGTTCAATGCACTAAATGCTCATTAATTAATCAAAATTGAGCAGACACCGTTGAAAATTGCTCCAAAAAGTTGATTTACAAAACGAGTATCAAGTATCATTAAATTTTGGTAGGAAAAAAATTTAGAAAATGCAGAAAAAAATTGTTTTATGGAGGAAAATGTTAATTAATTTTCAATCAAAAATAACAAATTTAATATGCACTTCACTAATCAATGAGGAAAGCTCGTTAATTTTTGGGAGCTGCTAACGATCGCACTAGATATAAGACTCTAGCTCTAGCTGTGTATATAGATATATTTTGGGAAATGAAGCTTAGGTGGTTGAAATCTTTGTTTCATAATTCGCTCGAGCTATGTTACGTAACGAATTCTATTACAGCCAGTGGTGGGCAAAACCCGCACAACAATTACTTTAAGGGTTTTGAAATAGCGTTTCCCATATAAGAGAAGCTAATTAAAGATATCCTGAATATGGTTTTTAATATTTAGAAGTCTATTATGTTTTACTCACAAAAACACTATGGCAGGACAAACAGATATTCATCACAGCTACCTTTTCATTAAACTCACTATATAAAAACAAAACTCGTCTGTTCTCAACGTCCTTTAATTTTTCTCTCCTCTTTCATCTGCTACCACAAACACCTGTGGCACTGACTAAATACAAACAAAAAAAAACAACTTATCCTTACTGTGCATCAACACAAAATAACAACAACACAAACACTTCCTACAGCGATTTGAAGTGGCAGCACAAAAAAGGCGGAAGCTTGGTAGTACAAAGCAAACCGCTGCCTATTCGCAGGACATAGACCCATACATGCATGTATACAAAACATGCAAAAGGGATGAAAATGCCAGTGCTATAAAAGTATATGAGAATAGTTATGTTCATACAGAGGTACTCGTTAAATGCAGCTCAGCTAATGTTTCTCTTGCTGCACACAAAAAGACTACTCTGCTTCTAGAGTTTTGTCCTTTCATTAGTACCCGTTGTGGGTGGGCTTTAGGTTTAACATCGTACACATTAAGCATGTGTATGCATGTGCGCAAGTTCAGGGTTTTCAACTAAAAAGTGACACTTGATATGTGAGAAAATTTTTTAAGTTTTTTATGTTTTATATAGAAACCAAAAAATTGATAGCTTCGGTAATTTAATACGCCAAAAAATATGTTAACAAAAAAAAAGGTTGCGATATATAACAAAAAAACAAAAGAGGTCAAAAAATGTTCCATCGCACATACTATGTACATTAGGGCTGCACGTTATTTGTAAAGACTCAGTATTTTCTTAAAACGTGATATCGACATTGCTAGAAATGAAAAATTCGATACACAAAAACGCTCAAGGAAAATTTTTTTTTCAAACACTATCCACCTCTCATGTTTTTTTTTATTAAGGGCATTGTCAATATATTGATTTAAACAATTTTTTTGTAGTGAATTTCTGAATCTGACTATCGTGTCTTGACGCCGCTTCATAAAGAACAGAGAGATAAAGGAAATTTCAGCACGTAAGCCACAAAGGAAAAATATTCTCTAACTCATGCAAAAACGGGTTATAAAGTGCTCTTAAAATCAGACTGCAAATTCTATTACTGCAGGATTTCTTCAGAAAACCTTACGTCGCCTATCTACAGCAGCAGAATAGAAAAATATTAGTGAAAACGTTTATCAAATTTCGTCAATTTCATTCTTTTGTTTTTCTTGTTGGACCAAGTTTATGGCTTACTCCATGCTTTGATGGAGCTTTATGGCCATGAAGTGCTAAGGCAAAGTTAAATTTTCCTTTTTCCCTCCTACGCATTTCGATGCTCACGCCTTCCACAGGGAATCTCATACGTTAATTTAAAAACGGTTCATTTTTTCATTTAAGATATTCTAAGAAAAACCTTCTTTGAGGTTTTCAAATTAAAATATGCTAACTTATCTAAAAAACGTTTACGAAATGTGAAAATCGAACATATCTACATAAATTTCGAACTTTTTATTCAGTCTGCGCCGAACTTTTTTGAGTACGCAGTTTTGTAGCACAATCAAATTTAGTCCAACAAAGTGCAACTTATAGGTCGCTCAAAATTCGCATTGTTTTTTGATAATTTGTTTTTCAATGAGTGTTTAGATTTTCTTCCATATTAAAAAAAAACACACACACACTTTGTATGGAGGAAAATCTAAAATATCCCTTCGGGGAAAATAGTTGTCAAAAACCAGTGCGAATTTTGAAGTACCTTTGCCAGACGAAAATTGATTGGGCTACAATGCTGCACACTTCAAATATTCTGGGAGCACTTCTGCAACCAAATTGTCAACCTCATATGTATCATACACATATTTAGCAGGCGAGGCTCTGGCGACCCCAAGTTCCTCATGAAAGTAGGAGGTGGGTCGGGATGTCCTAGAAGGTTTAATTTGCATTGTTACCTGAACGTACCGGATCTATAAGGCAAAGGGCCAACATACTTCGATGACACTCCCCAAAACCTTCGAGAAATGTCTTTGTTGTTAATACAACAACAACAGATTGCTTTGCATAGTTATGTTGCAAGATTCATATAAGTTTTTTCCCAAAATATTCAGAGAAATTTGATCGACGAAATTTGATATAAATTGCCACAGCTAAAGCGAACAGAATCGCTGATGTATGTATATATTCCTCCTTCAAAATCAGTCTAGAATTTTCATAATGCATTTAGTAAATTTCGAGTCCTAAATGAGCACATCAGCACCAAACTTCGATCCGCAAATGTCTGTTACTTTACCGGTTAATGCGTATTAGCTCAAGTTCTCGTTTAAAGAGCGGTACGCAGATCACAAGTAATTGCTCAAGAAAAATTTAGCCTTTTTCTTGCGTGAAAAGTAGTAGTATGGAAGTAATTTTGACGTTTAAAAATCCATGGTGAATAGTGAATCAAGCAAGAAGATGAGCACGTAAACAAAAGAAATGTAAGGAATGTGACTTCCCTTATTGGTGCCCGTTTCTCCACCGCCGCGAAATTCACTTTGAGCTTTTTGTGTTTTGGTGCTGCAGCTATTGTTATTTCCATTTCTGAAATAAAATAATAATTATTTATTGCAGAAAAATTAAAAAACCATGCACTTACCTAATTTTTCCAGTTTGTTTACCTTTTGCTTCAAGAAATATATGGCACTTGACATATTTCTTGCGGAAACCGGTGTTGCCGTATGCAAATTTGATGGAAAAATAGTAGTAAAGTATCGTGCTAAATTTCTTGTAAACTACGTACTACCTCAAGAAAATTTAACACAAGGAATTTTCTTGAGCATTTCTTGAGCGTTTTTTATATGGAATTTTTACTTTCTTGTAATCTGCGCACCGCTCTTAAACAAACAACAAACAAGAAAGTATATAAACAGTGTTTATGCAGCAAATACTTATTATGCGCTCATGAACATCATTTCGCTGAGACAATAACGAAAGCTAATGGCAACACAATTTTTAGTCGCCTAGTTGGCAACACCAACCAAAACGAGCAAATCACAGATGACAAAAGGCGAGCGTATGAGACCGGCAGAGGTGATGCTATTTTGTTTTGGTTAAAGATAAGCGCTGTGAGTACGTGAACAAGAAAAAAAAAGAGAAAATTAAGCAAAACCAAAAAAAATCACTGTTGGTTAAGATTAGATAGCTGTTTTGTAGTAAAAGAAATGTTAAAGTATACTAATGTGACTGTGATTTGGAAGCAATTTGGAGGGAACTGAAATAAAAGTATATATAAAAAAAAACGAGTAAGGAAGGCTAAGTTCGGGATGTAACCGAACATTACATACTCAGTTGAGAGCTTTGGAGACAAAATAAGGGAAAATCACCATTTAGTAAAATGAACTTAGGGTAACCCTGGAATGTGTTTGTATGACATGTGTATCAAATGAAATGTCTTAATGATTATTTAAAACGTAGTGGGCCTTAGTTCTATAGGTGGACGCCTTTTCGAGATATCGCAATAAGAGTGGACCAGGGGTGACTCTATAATGTGTTTGTACGATATGGGTATCAAATTAAAAGTATTAGTGAGAGTTTTAAAAGGGAGTATCCCTTAGTTGTATATGTCAAGGCGTTTTCGAGATATCAATCAAAATGTGAACGAGGGTAACCCAGAACATCTTCTGTCGGGTACCGGTAATTTATTTATATATGTCATACCACGAACAGTATTCCTGCCAAGATTCCGAGGGCTTCTGATTTCGCCCTGCAGAACTTTTTCATTTTCTTCTACTTAATATGGTAGGTGTCACACCCATTTTACAAAGTTTTTTCTAAAGTTATATTTTGCGTCAATAAACCAATCCAATCACCATGTTTCATCTCTTTTTCCAGAATTATGGCATTTTGTTTCATTTTTCGGAAAAGTGGGCGTGGTCATAGTCGGATTTCTGCCATATTTTATACCAAGATAAAGTGACTTCAGATAAGTACGTGAACTATGTTTAGTTAAGATATATCGTTTTTTGCGCAAGTTATCGTGTTAACGGCTGAGCGGAAAGGACAGACGGTCGACTGTGTATAAAAACTGGGCGTGGCTTCGACCGATTTCGCCCATTTTCACAGAAAACAGTTATCGTCGTAGAATCTATGTCCCTACCAAATTTCACAAGGATTGGTAAATTTTTGTTCGAATTATGGCATTAAAAGTATTCTAGACAAATTCAACGAAAAAGGGGCGGGAGCCACGCCCATTTTGAAATTTTCTTTTATTTTTGTATTTTGTTGCACCATATCATTACTGGAGTTGAATTTTGACATAATTTACTTATATACTGTAAAGATATAAAATTTTTTGTTAAAATTTGACTTAAAAAAATTTTTTTTTAAAAAGGGGGCGTGTTCGTCATCCGATTTTGCTAATTTTTATTTAGCTCTCATATAGTAATAGGAGTAACGTTCCTACCAAATTTGTGCAAAGAACGCTGAGTATAAAAATTAGGAGATTACAGCTGAGTTGCAATAGCCCACATTGTAAAGCAGAGCATTTCAGCAGTGGCTGTGTGGACAAAAATTAGAAAGATAAAAAAGCTTAATTTTTGTTTGGGTGGTCAAAAGAGGGGTGCATACTAAAAAGGTACATTCATATATTCATGCTGAATTGCCAGCTGTTAAAGGACATAAGGAACACTGAATATATTGAAAGCAAACACTTGGTGCTGCTACATACAAGTAATAACTGCTGTGCTTGTGAAAATAAAATAGGACTCATGAAATTGACACAAAAAGTTACGCATCACACCAATAACTAAAACGACAAACGAAGGTACCCGTAAAGCTATCACCAAATAACAAAGCGAAGAATATGTATTCCAACAGATGTGAAGGATATATGTACAAAGCTTAGAGCGCCTTGCTCTGTGTGGGGTGTCAAGGCAACCAAACAAAAATATTTAGTTTCTTTATTCATCCTTCCATTCACCCACATATGTTTGTATGTATAAGGAAAAGACAGGAGTGCTGGTTGAGGGACCCGAAAAATCGAAAAAAAATCAAAAAAATCAAAGCATAATAAAAAGTAAAACACAAATGGCACTTTTCTTTTCAGTATAATATGCTTTTTTTTCTTTGTTTGGTGTGCATTAAAATTGTGAGTGCAAATGTGGCAAAATGCGTTAATGGAAGTTTTTATGATAGACAATACGCATAAATTCCATTCCAGTTTGATGGCAACAATAAGTAAAAAAGAAAAGCAAAAAACGCACTAAGTGGTAAATAGATACGACAAAAGCTCAAGAAAACAGCACTAAGTGTGGTAAAATGATATGAGCCGAAATGAGTTAAAGTAAGCGGGAAAAAGTATTGCCGTAAGTTTCCTTAAAATGGGCACTTTAAAGACAGCGAATGTGTGAATGAGAATTTTGTTTTTAATATATGTATATAGTTAACCCACTTAATACCTTTTCCAAAAGTGGTCTGCGGGCATTTAAGTAGAAAAACTGGATTTTTGACGGGCATACCATTCGAGAAACATTGATATAATCGATCTAAAAACTCGCACCGAAAGTTCTGCTTACTCCAAACTGAAATAAGAAGCGGAAAATATGGGTTTGATGGTGAACGAGATGCCTGCTGTCATCGAGGAAAGAGTCAGCGCACTTTCGTCTTGGAAACGACACCGCAGTTGGCAGCTATAACTTCGAAATAGTAAAAGACTTCGTTTATTTGGGAACCAGCATTAACACCAACAACATCATTAGCTTTGAAATTCAGCGAAGAATCACTCTTGCCAATCAATGCTTCTTTGCACAAAGCAATGATGAGATTTAATGATGAGATCTTAACATAGTCCAGCGATTTAAAACACAGCGACTTCGTTGGTAATGCGAATGAAGGATGATGCTGCGACTTAGATAGTATTTTTATCAGAACCTGCCTATAGACAGCGGCCCCACTTCGCTGGAAGGACCAGGAGGAATATGACTTGAATTCTCTTGGTGTTATCAATTGTCGCAAGTTAGAACAGCGAAGAAGAGACTGGCGTGCCATGTTGGATGGCCTTAGCCCTTTAAACGGTTAAGTGGCAGTTAGGTATGTAAGTAAGTACATATTTGGGAACTAGCATTAATAGCAACAAAAGTATCAGCCTGTAAATTCAACATATGCCTGTTTTGCCAAAAAGAGCTTCTTTAAATTCAGTAGGTAACTGAAAAGTAAAGTTCATCTTGAGGAACAAAACCTACGCTCTATAAATCGCTCCTCCTGATATGTGCCTCGGAGTAACGAAGTACCCAAGGAGAAAAGCGCGGATGATGCTAAAACATCCCGACACAGAAGGTTTCCTACGCACATCCGTATTTCGTAGCAGAGACGGGGGAGACCGCACATGAAGGATCTGAACCATAACGTCTAAGCACACCAAGACGCTTAAATGTCAATTAATGATAATAATATTGGTATTGGTAATAACAAAACAGTTTATTATAGAGTTATCTATCTGGAATACTGTGGTTGTGTTCAAAAACTACAGCTTGAATTAAAGCTCAAGACGAAAGCATTGTTGAATGAAATTAAGATAAAATAGATATGGTCTTGAGAGCTTACTTAAACGAGGCGTTTTCGAAACGGTAGCCGAGATAGGGTGGTATTAAACGCAGCAATAAAATGAAAATAATGTAGGAAAATATTTGCCAAAAAATTTCCCCAGAAACACTTCAGATCTGATTTTGCTACAAAGAACTGGAAGCAAAATACTTTGAAAGGGAACTTTTTCTGCGATATAGTTAGCTATTTTTTTACGACCGTTATTCTAACCCGTAGTCACTAAGTGCAAATAAAATAAATTGCTTTAGCAAAAATTTCAAAAATATGCTGAAGTGTACTCATATTAATATATAATTCATCCCACGTTCCGCTGTGTAAGCGATAATAAATATCTGAAAGTGAACTCACTCACAATCAGTGCATTAAAAATTAATACCGCACAAATGATTTCGTTTCTTCTCAACTTGTATCTTACTTAGTTGTTTTAAAACGCTTTTTGTGTAACAAATCTTTATTGCATTGATTTTAGCTAAAATGACACTGACACATATGCAGCATGACTTGTTTCTTTACATATTCTGGCATATGTCACCAGCAAAACTAAGTAAAACAGAAACATGCTTGCAATATTTCAAGTAAGTTAACAAACTCTTTTTTGTTTGATTGCTGACTAATTTTAACTGAACTTTGACACTGCAGACCATTAATCATTTGTTAGTGCAACATGCAAGCCCAAAAACTGACCAGTTCGAAATGATACACACAAAAATTTATATATTTACATGTAAATAAAATAAGTAAGCCTTTTAATACCACAAAATAAAGCTTGCTTACTTATCAATATACATAAATACATACACATATAAACAACACGACCAACCACAGAGCGGAACACAAAACATCGAACAGCAAAATTATTGAATTGCTGACCTACATTCTTGTGCAAAAAACGGAAGTGAGCAAAAATCCATAGACCAATATGCAATAACGGTTGTTAAAGTGGGTGGGAAAGTAGGCAACCCTCGTTAACCTCATAAATATGTATAGATATATATTCACATATGTATGTATGTATGTGTGATAAAAACAATGCACACACGCAAACAAGTTTGTAGTTTATGGAAAATATATATGTAAATAGTGAATTGTGAAAATGGCAAAATTTGTTGTACTTATGGTGCTTGGCGGTAAACAATTACATAATATACATACTGGCATATATATAGTGTATGTAAGCTAATAATGGCCCATAAAGCCCCATCTTGGGAAGTGCTATGTAAGTAAAAGTAAATGATAGCAAAGTGCTGGCCAGAAAATGTTCGTATAAAAGGAAACTAAAAAAATACAAAAAATTTAAACAAAAGAATGTCTAGGGTAATATGTTGCAAACGTACATATGCCTCCTGCACTGCTGTTTTACCTTGCAACATCCTCCATTCTTGCAATATACATATTACTCAACTGGTTGGATGATAAAGCGGATCTTATGAGAATATGTATTATAAACAGTATTTTTTTTAAGTTAATGCTATGTTGTGCTATGTTTTACTTAGTTTCATTTTTTTGTGAGATTTGAGTCTTTGTATTGTTATGTTATGTGATTCGAGCTTTTATTAGGTTATGTAATGTTATGTTATATGATTTATTGTAATGATGTTTTATAGTTTATTATATAATTATGTTTTTTAATGTTACATATTCTTTTGTAAGGTTACCTTATGGGCGATATTTTTCCTAACTTATGTGTTTCATCGAATATTAAGCCATTCTATTCTAAGTTGCGTTACATAATTAATTTAATTTGCAACTCTTGGGTGATGTTATCTGTTATGTTTTGTTATACCGTGCGATGTCAAATTTGTTATTACTTTATTTTATGTTAAACTTTTTTGGTTATGTTACGTTAACTTTTCATAGGTCATGTTATTTTTATGTCGTTATAAGTTTATTACTATTTTATTATTATATTATATTTGTTGCGTTATGTTATTTTACAAATACTATGCTATTATCTATTTATTTTTTTAGTCAAAATTACATTACAATTCGTGATGATATATTTAATGTTATATAAAATATCGCTATGCTACAGCTTATGTCGTTTTATGAAGACTTAAGTTGATTGCTATTTGTACAGTGAACCGGCATAAGTGTTCCGAGAACGAGACTAGCTTAGTCCTAAAAGTTTTATGTGAAAGGAGTATATAATATTTGGTATTGTTATACACAGCGTGCTTTGCACACAGAGTATATTAACTTTGATTGGATAACGGTTGGTTGTACAGGTATAAAGGAACGGGCACCGCCCTTTTAAAAAAATGACTCCCCATTTCTTCTTACAATAAAACTTGATAAGTGAAATATCATTGATTCAAAACTATTTTTTGCTAAGCTATAGCTTATTATTCTAGTCTATGACCCTTTTAACTTGTTTTATATCTAAGTTGCCGTGGTCTTTAACCGATCCCTTCCATTTTTACTAGAAATATTTTCTGCTATAAGGAAAATATATGTATACAATTTCATTACGATATGTTAATTTATCTTCGAGTTATGGCTCCCGAAACATAGAAAATTGCTTTGTCATAAAAGGGGCGGTGCCACACACATTTACACAAATTGTAGTGTTTTCCATTTATTGTTATTGCTCAATTTGAGAAATAAAGTTCTATTGACACAAATCTCTTTTTCGCTAAGATATAGCTTATTATTTTCATCTACGACCCTTTTAAAAATCTTTTATATAAAAGTGGGCGTGGTCTTTAACCGATTTCGCAAATTTTCTTTAAAGCATTCCTTATAGTAAAGGCAACCTCTCTGCCGAATTTTGTTACGACAGGTGTTGTTGTTGTTGTTGTTGTAGCGATAAGGTTGCTCCCCGAAGGCTTTGGGGAGTGTTATCCGTGTGATGGTCCTTTGCCGGATACAGATCCGGTACGCTCCGGTACCACAGCACCATTAAGGTGCTAGCCCGACCATCTCGGGAACGATTTATGTGGCCACATTAAACCTTCAGGCCATCCCCTCCCTCCCCACCACCCAAGTTCCATGAGGAGCTTGGGGTCGCCAGAGCCTCGTCTGTTAGTGAAACAGGATTCGCCCCGGACAGGTGAGGTTGACAATTGGGTTTGGAGAAGCTATATATTGCGCTGGCAACCTGAAGGGTTGCGCTACACACCCCTTGAATCTGGTATTTTAGTCGCCTCTTACGACAGGCATACCTACCGCGGGTATATTCTGACCCCCTTACCCGCTGGGGGTAAAGGTTACGACAGGTTTAACAATTTTGTATTTATGGCTAATAATATTTTATCAGAAGTGGGCGGGGCCACGCCCATTTTAAAAATGTTTCCAGATTTTTATCAAGAGTCTCAATATCAGTCCACGTGTCAAATTTCAAGATTCTAGGTGTGTTATTTACTAAATTATCAGGTTTTTTGTGTTTTCCAAAATTTTATATATATATAAAAAGTGGGCGTGGTTATCATCCGATTTCACAAATTTTCAACACCAATCTATTCTGGTTCCAGATAAACTAGTGTACCAAATTTGGTGAAGATATCTCAATATTTACTCAAGTTATCGTGCTAACGGACGGACGGACATGGCTTAATCAAATTTTTTTCGATACTGATGATATATGGAAGTCTATATCTATCTCGATTTCTTTATACCAGGGATGCACCTTAACATTAAGCTAATCGTTTATCAAAAAATGTCCACCGTTTCCGTTGAAACACTACGAAATATTATCGATAAAGAAATTATCAAGGCAAATTTTATCTCGTTTTTAACCGAAACGAAAAGCTTTCGTTAACGTTAAAAACGTTAACAAAAAACGTGACACTTTATGTTTGAATTGTGCTGGCAATGCTATAAGGGCGAATTAATGGTGACTTATAACCATAAAGCCATAACCAGATAAAACAGCTGATCGAACCTGCCTTAAGGAAATCAATGTAAGCGAGTTAGCGTTATGGTATGGCACCATTAATCGATTACATTGATTTCCATAAGGCAGGTTCGATCAGCTGTTTTATCTGGTTATGGCTTTATGGTTATAAGTCACCATTAATTCGCCCTTTAGCCATGGCGAAGCCGTAAGGTGGTAACAACGAGCGGACATACACATAAACTCCATGTAATTTGTTTGTGTAATTCGTTGGTGGTAATGTCAAAAATACTCTGAGAAAAGTTCGTACTGTCAAAATTCATGAGAAAAGTTGCAATCAGCTTGGCTAATGCTTTCACCTTTAATGACTCCGCCATCAATCAGCTTTGCCAGAATAGTCTGAAATTAATAATCAACATAAACGATTTGATTTCGTTTTGATATGGCAGAAAACGAAACTAAATCATTTCGCTAATTTGATGTTCTTAACGTTAATAAACGAAACGAAATGACTTTGTTTCGTTTATAAACGTTAATTATCGTAACGAAATGATATTAGTTCGTTGGTTAAGCATGCCTGCTTTATACCTGTACAACCAACCGTTATCCAATAAAAGTTAATATACACTGTGTGCAAAGCACGCTGAGTATAAAAAAATAAATATTGATAAAACATTTTAATTTGTCTGAAATGAAAGGTACAATTAGAGTTCACGCTGGGTATATAATGTTCGGTTACACCCGAACTTAGACACCTTTACTTGTTTTGATTACAAAACACCCCAGGAAACATGAGAGGTTTCAAATTACAGCGGACTGCTCTATAGGGGCAAAGTATTCTACGCTAAAACTTGGCTGTTGTTGTTTTAATCAAGAAAACACTTTCCGAAAGTTAGGTGTTGTGTAAGGGATATAGCTAATATCTTGCTGGATATAAATCTAGTATGTTCTGGTATTAAAAGCGTCTGATACTAACCAGGCCCTTTTCCTGCGACTGCGAGAACTGGCTCACTTTCTCTATCTATTCGTAAAAACAAGTTTGAAGTGTACAGTCTCGTGGCGCAAAGCAAAGCAAGAGAATGGTAGTCAGAAGATTGGATTGCAAGGCACAATGCTTTTTTGCACCGAAATTGGATTTGTAGAGTTCAGGACTCCCTTTTCCAATATTGAAATGTGAGTCGGGCCCTGAGTCTCTTAATGTCAATGGGAGTAAAATCTATGTTTTTCACAAGAAAATATGACTTTCGTTGATAGTTTTTTAATAGACCTACAACAACATTGTAGCGATAAGGACATTTCTCGCATGTTTTTGGGAGTGTTATCGATGTTGATGGTCCTTTGCCGGATGCAGACCATCTCGGGAACGATTTAGTATGACCACATTAAACCTCCTAGATCATTCCGCACTTTTGACTTTCTTTGGTTTGTGTTCAAATGATATCCGCAGTATTTAATTAACAGAACGGGACCTCTCGGAGCTCGGACCAGTCTATCTTGGATGTTGTTGTGTTGTCGCCGTTGAGTAGAGGAGTGGAGATTACATAGTGCAGCGTTCCCAGGCCTCTCCCACATTTGCAACAGCGCTTATCATCGTCTGTCACATATTTGTGGCATTCAGGGCCAGGACGTTAAGGCGTACACAGTGTACAAGGTGGCAATCGCAAAAATGGAATTTAACTGCTCGGAGGAAGCGCTTGGATACGGGGTGTTTCTTGTAACTAAGAGGACTTTTCGTTGGTTCACTTTTTGTAGAAAAAATTCCTCGCAAATCCCCCTCCATTACCATCAATTGGGTTGGCAACGCTGAAACCAGCATTGGTCGGCTGATAGTACTGTCTTGCTTAATTTGATCTTTTAATTAATTGTGTCCAATTGCTCCCGCAGTTCTGACCAGCAGTTTGCAAGGGTGATTAATTGGGGCAGGTTTGTTTCGCTCAATTAATACCTGCAATATCTGTATGTCTATATAAAATATGTTCATGTCATCTCTTGTCAGATTCGGTTAATAGATGTAAGTTCCTCCCACAGCGGGTTAGAGGTCTTAGAATATACCCGCTGGTAAATTTTATAAAATTTGGTAAGCTGAGAATAGGTACGAAAGAAAATAAACCCCTTTGCATTTTTTTAAGATTGTAGTGTATACGCCCTTCCAAATACCCCTCTGCTTCGTTAACTGCCTAATGGGTTCATTGAATTACTAACTTGCCAAGCAATTTTTCTTGCCAACAAGTTATCACTCACACTTAATTGCAGTCCCCTTTCATTGCTGCCTTAGCGCGACATGTTGCATGTAACATACATACATAAATTGTTTCACATATATGTTAATGTAGATAAATGTGATTTTTGGCAAATTTCATTTTGTGAACTTTATGGCACGTTCCACTAAATAGCACTAGATTTAGTACGTCCAATTGCTGCAGAGCCAAGAAAAAATGATCGCAACAAAATCATAGCATTTGCCAATGAAATATGACCTACAATGCGGTTAATTTTTAATGCCACACAAAATTATGCTTAGTAGGTTTAGTTCGCTAGCGGCACTATATAGCGACAACGCCAACCATTCATAGCTGTAAATTATACTCGTTTGCAGCATTTCCGTTACTGATAAAATTTTAATGTGACATTTTCAAAATGCAGTACTGCATTGAATGGGATATGATAAAGGGAGCAACTCACAGTGGAGTGCATTGTTACACAATAGCTTAGATTGAGTACATACTTGAGTAATACTGCAAAAACTTTTAAAGCTCAATAGCTATGTATGTGTCAAGATATCTGTGAGCAGAACTTTTTTTTAGTAAAAATTGTATAAAACTTATTGAGCGCTGTGTACTGCAAGAGAAAACTTCTCGAACATTGAACTATGAAAACAAAATTAATTTCACCAGCTGATTGTGGGAATTGAAATTGATGTCGATTGCTTTAGTTGTTGTTATAGTTGAAAATAAATCTCCTTTGTTACGTATGCATTTATGAGATCTCGCAAACGAACGTGTACGAACATTACTACAGAATTGCATTGAATTGGATTTGTTGCACGATAAGTGCCATGAAAGAAGTTGGTGGAGGAGGGCGTTAGAATGAGTGATATGGTTCAGCTGAGTTTGCTGCTTCATAGCATCTGTGCATATCTAAAATTCTTTATGTAGCTTGCCTCTCAATCTGCAATTGCGATATAAGTCGTCCTCGTCGTTCTATTGCAGCATTATTTCGTTTCCTTTCTTTTTACTATTGCGAATGAGGTCATTCAATTATTCTCTATAAGCACTGGTCATCGACGCCATCATAGTCGGGTTCATTCAATTTATTTCGCTTAATTGAAGCTTACATTGAAATTAAATAGATAATGGATTGAATAACGTTCGATGTAAAATATGTATATAAAATAGCATCGCTTATAATTGATCTATAATTATTGATTACACAGGTATATAAATATACTTAAATTGAAGAATTTGAATTTAAAACTTATATTAAACTCAAAGTGCTAATTTGACTTATTTTTTCTTTTATTTGCAGGTATGTGAAATTTACACAATTAATATCTCTTATTCGTTGGTAAGTTTAAATAAAGATATAAAGTTATATACAAAATAGATTTTTTATAACAAGAAAATTGAGAGCAAAACGGCATAGCTGAGTGAATGTGCCACAATTTTGAGACTCTTTTCAAAAAAATTTCTTAATTTTTTAACGTATTAAATTTTATCTAAAAAACTAGCAAAACATCTGATTAGGTTCTTATTACAAATACCATATCAAATATCGATCCATTTTTGTAACGTTTACTTTGAGTGTGCGCATGGCGAAGTTAAAGAAAGCATTTTCATTTTCATTTTGGGCTACCAAAATCGATTAGTTTGTTGTTGTGAGCCAAAAAGAGCCAAGGTTGTATTTCTGCGGACCATAGAAAACTGTTGCCAAAACGCCTTTGTTTTAGGGATGTTTCTAATCGTTTTAATAAGTAGACAATTTAAAAGTAATATCGGCGAATGAAGATCACGCTGTACCAGTCTCTCAGTTGTTTCTATCGGAATCAAATTCTAATGAGAAATCTCTTAGTGGAAGCCAGAGTTACGTCTGGACAAAAAAAGAGTTTAACGTGATGGAGTGTGCTTACCGAAGTTTGATTAGAGTGGTTCGCCTCTGCTTGCTTAGTCTGTTGTTTTGCTTTTGCAGTTATTGGAAAATTGGCTTAGATAATGCAGTTTGAACGAAAAGAATAGCAAATGATTCTATTGACCCGGTATGTGGTTTTCCGCTCATGTCCCTCACTGCTGAGTTGTAGGTTGCCGGATCTAGGTATAGTGCTTTCGGAGCTGCCTTCTTATTTGCCTGCGAGACGCTGTCTCAGCAAACAGTTTTCTCTTGGAATGGCCAGGTGTTTGAAAACTCTTCCGCAGAGTATTTTAGTGCGGTTTGCAATATTGAATAGTTTCTGTCTTTTGTCTCAGTACACAAATAGTGATCAAGCGTCAAAAGTAGCACTCAGTAGCATACGAAAGTATATCGATTGTGCGTGATTAGTACAGCATGGTTAGCCGGCCAAGATTGTTTTCAAACGTAGCACCCCACGTTTTAAGGCTGTGCTCGCCATCACTATTTCACCGACACTGGGTGGGTAATCCCCAGTTAAATTTATAATTGTGAATGTAATGTAGAACAAATGGCTAAAATCTATTGCGAATACACAAAACCCCAGAGAAAAGGTGACCTTTCTTTACACTTTTTCCTTGAACTTAACTGAGAGCTGGAGCTTCAGTTAGCATGGAAAAAACCAAATTTTCTAGAACTTATAGATAGAGGACAAACGTAAGAGAACGAAAACGGCGTTTCTGTGGTTGTATATACAATCTGGAGATGTAAGCTGTAGAGAATCGCCAACGACGGACAGCAATAGAAATTGTCAAACTGACGGTAGGAAATTCACCACATTACCTACTTGAAGATTAGCCAAAAACGCGGTGTTTTCGTTAAAATTTCACAAAAAAATTATTGAAAATGTTAAAAAATAGTTAAATTGTGGTTCTTATATCAAAATAAAAATTTTCTAGCGTTGGAATTCAAGATTTTCATGCCACATTTCCCCAATGGTGAATTACCTACCCGCGATTTGATGGTTTACTGTTTTCCACAATTCGTTTTATTGGTGGTTCTGTATGGTTATAAGTTCTCTGGTCCAATCACTGTCTCATCTGCCAATTCTATGGCAGTGTGCTTCATCAGTGACAGTAGCAAATGACTTGGTGGTTAGGGATATAGTCGTTTATTTGGAGTCATCTACGTAGGAAACTTTGATATCTCGTCCTGGTGGACAAGGAAGTCTCGATGTATAGAAATTAAACGAAAGTGGCGATAGAAAACCACACTGTGGCACACACCATATGGTTCTGTAGTATGACTTGTTTTGTTTTGTTGATTTTCCGACCGAGTGGATAAATTATGTATATTGCAAAGATTGCTCGTGACTTGCGCTTGCCAGGCTAAGACTCCAGCTATTAGGAGTGGTACAGCTGTCAGATCTAGAAGCACAAGTGGCTTAAGTCATAGAAAGCTTCTAGTATTTGCCAAGACGACGGAGGTATTTTATAACAACGGTCCTGGTTTTTGATAGGGTTTTCCAGTTTGGTTGTTAAAACAAACTTCTGGTAACACTACGGACTCGTTCAGGCTATGTGAGGTCCTCATGGACCGACCAGTTTAAACCAACCTAACCTAAGAAAAGAATATAGCATTTGCGCCACGGCTCAACTATATGATTGGCTCATCTCTATACCAACAACTTACCTTTGTTCAGATTGTCAAAATCTGCGTAAGAAAATGTTGTCAATGTGTTGGTTTCATTTTGAGTTTACCAACCCCTTCTGACAATCCTTATCTCAGTGAAATGAAAAAATTAATGAGATGAGCCAACCATATAGTTGATTTGCGCCCTTTCATTCTGTATTCGCATTTCAGCTCTGCATTACAATCGCCCAGTTATAATCTGCAATTAGACAAAATAGTATTAGAAAATGTAAAATGTTTTGCCTGCCAGATAATTGACACATAGCATGAAGTGATGGTTCTTACATTGATGTGTTATTCAAATTTTACAGTTTGGAGTATCTTCTTTTCTCAAAGTTCCTACATTTATTCTCACGCTCACCATTTCTTTAAGTTCACGAAATTTTTTTAATAATTTTTACTCAGATCAAATTGGCCATCAACGCAGTCACTTCATACAACCATTTCCTCAAAGCAAACTTTGTAACCTAAATTAACATTTCAAAACTGTAGCAATTTATAGCCAACTCTTTTTTGTAAGAAAAATAGTACCACACTAAGCATCCATAATAAAAATGGCATTGCAGAAACTTAGTAACAAGAATTTATTTGCCAAAAGATTGCACAAAAGTAATACAGTAGAAAAATGTGGGTACGTGTTCCACACTTTAAATAGTACGCTCACCATACCATACATATTGCAAAAGTAGTATAAAAGTAAAGTACTTCGCACGATTTACTAAAAGTAATCGTACCGCAGTTGCATGACAAAGCAAAGCAACCATGGCAAAGGCAATGCGATATTACTGACCATGGTTTATAAGATATTACCACAATAAAACAAAAAGTTTAGTAATCGTATATAATAAGGTAGCACAGAAAAAAGTAGAGAAAAAGTGAACAAAACTTTGCACATTCTTTAATAAAGTGTGAAAATTTGTAAGTCCAAAAGTTTTGCCACGCACCTCCAGCACGCCGATGGCAAAGTATATTACTGATTGTTCAATGCTTGCCTACTACGCGTTGGTACTATGTCTGCGTGCTCGTAGTGCCAGAAAGTTTTTCGGTAAAATCAATACGTTCTCTATAAATTTTTTATAAGAATTGTTATTTATGCTGTAGGCGATGAAGAAACTTTGGTCTACGCAAGTATTTTATATGCTTTATGCACACCATGCTCCCAATTGGTTTAGGTTCAAGCAAAGCGAAACTAAAAAGTTTGCTCTTACTGCCATGCGCTCTATTTCTTGCTATCCATAAAAATCAAGTGAACTGCAGTAAAACGTTGGTCACACAATATTAACTTAAAAATGGTCATACTTTCATTAGTACGTGCCTTCCAAGTCTCAAACGACCTGGGTGGCAAAAGCACGTGCTAAACTTAGTACTGGCCGTTGTCACCAAAATGGTATATGTATATGACACTAACAATAGCAAGGCAACAGTTGTACTGGCAATAAATGTGGCAAGTTGTTATTAGTGCTATTTTTGCCGTCAGTGCCAAAAAAAAATTTCATAGATTTGTGCATTTTTTTCTGTTTCAGTTGCCCACTGCACCAAATGTGCTAAAGCAGTTTTATTGCAATGCATGCACTTGCCAGTGTTATGTTTTGTCATTGTAATCTCTGGCAGCTATGCCTTGTTCAAAAAAAAATTATAAAAATAAAAAGAAAGCATGACAAAAACGCGTACGAAAGGCATAAACTGTAGATGGCAACTCTGTGTCGTCTTTGGCGCACGCAGCAAATGTGTCGCTTGCCATTTATGTCACACTGCCGTGCAAAAATTGCGCGTGCAAATTGCTCAGTTTTGTCATTGCACGTTTTCACAATGCTATGCGTAGTGTGTTTGTTGTAATAAATTTTGGCATGCACTGCAATCGCGTCGCGCGTGTCCTAGAAGTTTTTATGGCTACTCATTTTTTCTTGGCACAATTCACTTACTGTTAGTTTTGTGCATTTGGTGTGCGTTTGCCGAAAACGTATGCAATTTTTCTATATTTTCTAAAAATTTTAATTTTTGTTGCCATTTGCAATTTTTTATTTTTATTTCCGTCTATATTTTCCGTTTCGTTTCTTTTAATTTTTCACTTCAATTTGTTCTTTTTCTTTTTTTACTTTCTCACTTCACTTTATTTTTATTTCTGTTCATTTTCTTCATATTTGTTATTTTAAGACTTCTTTTTTATTGCATTTTTCGCTTATTTTCTTCAGTTTATCTGTATGTGTCCTTTTGCACTTCTTAAGCAACTCGTCTCATTTCTTACATTTTTCTAATACCTTTCTGCGCTCTATGCGACGTGACTCACATTTGGCAAGCGAACTTGGATTGCACATTTTGACAAATTGCTTAAAAGTGTGCCAACTTGCAACACTTACAATGTTTTCCCATTTGCTTGTAGTCCAACCGTAAATCGTATGCTGCTACCCGTAGTCGTGCTTGTGTTTTTAAATTAGTCACTTTGAACAGAATTTTGCTGGTTTATTAAAAGTGCCTGAAAATATTAAGTTGAAATAAGAATTATTATATAAGAAAACAGCAGATCACTACTTCGCTTAAAAGTTACATATTTTTCCGATCTATAGTCCGGGCAAGTGTGACCATCAGATCGAAAAAGACACGAGCTATCTCTCTCCAGCGATAGCCATTTTCAGTTATTTACGCGATTTCAATCTTGTTTTCCTCAGTCTGTTTTCTTTTATTTGGCAATAAAGTGTTGTCGAAAATCATTAAACTTCCTTTGTTCGATTTAAGCTGACTCTGTTTTCATTGTAAGGACTGCCCAAAATATGCCAAGTCCATCATAGTTTCGAATTTGTATCTCTGCTGCTTTGTATCTCTACTATGGCGTGTTGTGGCCATCAGAGCGCTAGCACGCAATTTTTGTTTTCTTGATGACAGTAGAGACTTCATGTTCTTGCTATCGTGAAAGTTTCATTTTTTTGACCTATTTCTCAAGATGAGTTTAAAGCACGCTCCTTTTCATTTATAATACTTTTAAGAAATAGATCTTCTACCCGAAGCAATTTCATGCGTGACACCTGAATACAGTTAATTGCTTGTCACACTCATGAAAGCTTTTAGAAGTCTTCTACCCGAAGCATGTTTTCATTCACCTGATACAGTAATTGCTGTCACACTCATGAAAGCTGCTGAAACTGAGAAAGACATAGAGCTTGCAGCTTATCTTTTCGTGAGTCCAAATTTGAAGCGATATTTATAATGCCCATTATGATGGTCGAAGAGTAGTCTTCAGTCTCTTGGTGGCACAAAACGCTTGATATGACCTCTTCTGCGAAATAAACTGGACTGATTCCTTTCCTAATAATTTCGTAGAGCACACAATTCCAATTTGTGAAGGCACATACACAGGAAATATTTCGGCATACCATATTAAACAAGCCACAAACAGCAATATCTTACACATCTTCTCCCAAAAGCTTCAGACCAGCTCTTAGTATGAAAGCAGGCAGACGTAAACGTACTATTCAGCCGACTCATAATGAAGCCAGATAAGATATAGACCTTACTGCCTGTTTAGTATGCGATCGCACTGCGTGACCGGCGTTTTAGTTGTCTTGACGCAGGCATGTTTTACAATGACCATACAGTAACCTCTAACGCAACATCGTTATAGTCGGGGGATGAAACATATGCGCCGCTGTGATTGATTGAGGTATCAGTTTATATATATTGAGTCCAACATCGCCATTTTATTCCTTAGAAAAAACTTCTATCATCTGCCATACTTCCAAATAGACTTTTAGTGTATAATCATTTTATCGGCCAATATCTTAAGATCCCCGAAATACGCTTCGATTTTCTTCATAATGTCTTCAACAACGGTATGTAGTGTGTGCAAAATATGATTCCACTGTTGCGATACCTCGAAGATTTCTCCTATAAAGCAGGTCCAAAACGAAAACTCAATTTTGTTTTGATTGATTTTTATGATCAGCTACTTTACGGAGTGTGATTCCCTCACTACAAAGAGGTGTGTGCGTAGTTTGGTTGTCCCTAGATGATAGTTAGAGGATCAGCAAATATTCCACTTCCGATTAAATTCGTGTATATACTATTTTCTTTGTATCAATAGCAATGTTCAGCTCATTCCCTCAATAACTGGAAGCTGCACTATACTTTTTGCTAGACTGAAATTGAAAAAAATATTAAAATAATTGCTCATTACTTATTTTTCCACTCATTACCTACATATGTATGTGCATTGTTAACCCATTGGTTTTCATTATATTCTGATCTAATAGATATGTTACCTTTCTACCTCAAAATACACACAAACATTCCACGTTATCAAAAATTCCACTCATGATTAAGTTAATATTATCAAATTTTCTTCTTCATTTTATAAAGATTCGTTCTGCTCGCTCAACATTTGACAGTTTAATCAACCTTTTCCTAAAACAAAATAAACTTATAACATTGATTGCATATTTACGTCACCTACATTACCTTTATTGTTAACCCATTTATGCCCATTGCAATCGACCTTTTTTATACAATAAACTCGACAGCGTTATGCATAATTTAAAAGAATACTTCAAACAGCATTAAGTTATAAAAAAATGTGATAAAACTTATAAACTAGCTTTGATACGGCACTTGACTGCTTTCTTTTTGTTTTTTTGTAAGGGTTGCTTGTACGATCCTTCGTCATTCCGTGGAATCTATTACGGTTCTTACCTTGCAGCATTTTATTGTAGTATTTATATACAACGCTCATATTTTCTCCTTTTAGGTATTTATTATTTACAAGCGACCCAAAATACCTGAAAGTTGTGAAATTTTAATGAAATTCCTGCAACACCTCTTTTTTGCAAGGTATGAAAATACAAATGATGTTTGCATTCTTAACTCAAACTCACTTATTTTTTTCGTTTTCCATATTTAAAGCTACATCTTTCCGTTTCTACACAAATTTATTTATACATTCTTACTGCCATTCCATTATACGGTGTTATAATGTTGAAGGCTTTAATTCAACTCAATCATTTGCCTGCACTGAGACCACTTGCTGCAGCGTTCAAGCTATTCGCTATTCTCATTGTCAGTTTATTTGTAGGTGAGTGAAATCGTTTTCATTGCTTTAACACCTTCATTTCGCTTGCTCACTGTATTTTGCAATATCAACGTGCGTGCATGCTACACACACAGCTAACGCACCGTATGCTTAACTGTTTTGCTTTTGCTGCAGACACAATTGTTCACTTGCACTCACAGTCACAGCAAGCAAGTCGCTGTTCCAGCAGTCAGGCAGGCGTTTTAGTGGAATTTCTCACAAGGATTTCTTTCTTAAATGCTTTCTTGACAGCACCAGTGTACTAGCACTCTTTTTACCCTTTCCAGCATAACATCCTTACAATAACATCTTGCGGCTCTATTACACGAAGTTTTGTCTCACCCTTCGTTTTTTCATATTTATGTGCACATTCTTTGTCACAGTTTGTAATCTATAGGTGCACCGTGCCGCCTTTAGCTGCTTGCTTGCTGTCTGCATACTTTTCCTAATTTCGCAAGCAAGTCATCATACTCGCTCACATGCCTCTTGCTCTGCTAAAACACCTTCTAATTTTGCGTTATTTTGGGCAGTGTACGACATTTATGGAATTCAAAATGTTGTGACTCTGTTACTTCATCAGCGTTTTACTTTATAACAATGTAGGGAAAGCGCATACATTTTTCACCCAATCCTCCTTTTACCATCTATTTATTGCTACAGGCGCCTATAAGACTCGCGCTTATTTATAGCTTTAAAGCTTTATGCACAACCTTTTTCCATGTACCACCTTGATGCACACCACATTTACTCCTTGACTTATATTGTTTTGCTCTGCGTTTCATTGTGCCATGTCGCGCGTCACATGATATGCCAACATCGTTCCGCTACTAGGTGGGATTTTCGAAAAAACTTTTCATTGCTTTTCAACTTTTTCTACCTTCATTGTGCAATAAATATACTCACTATATTTTTTTTTCTTATTTTCGCTGTCATTCTTGCTAAAATTTGGTTTTTTTATTTTTTTCTATTTGTTTTACTTTACCTTGAAAAGCCGCAAGTCTTCATCATACAACTTTTCGCATAATTCACAGCCTTTAGCAGACTTACCTACACTTAGCCAGAGCTTTTCTAGTTATTTTGAGTGTGTACTTTGAGGTTATGTTGAATAAACTCTCGTTGCTGTGTTAAGTATGACTCACTCACTTAGTATGCTGTTGTCGCAGTAAAGTCAGTTTGTTTATGTGGAAACTTCCAGACAGCTTGACTGACGTAGCGCATTGAAGTAATAATTTCTTTACTATATTTCATTGCTTTTTTTCATTTTATTACCTTTTATTTAATTTTTTTCTACTACTACAATTCTGTCTTCTATGAAACTTGTTATACTCTTGTTGCACCTACATATTTCGCACCGTTAACTTTGCACTCATTATATGGCAGACAGCCCTTGCCACTTTGCTTTGACGGCAACTCAATAACCAACTGCTACGGTAGGCCACACTTTCATTTGTTTTTTTTTCTTCTTGCACTTTCTTGCTTCATTGCACTCGAAACTGCCTTTAATAGTAGTTATTGCAGTTTTGTCATTTTGATTACCTTACTCTTCTAACGGTGCTCAACATACATATGCTGCGAACTGCTAGAATATAACAGCTTTACATCTGAAACGGGCTTGGGTTGCAACGCCAACTTTCTTCAACTGCTGTCTAGCTGGTTATTTGACAGCCACATTTAATTTAATGTGTATTTATGAAATCCTAGCTGCATCAGCGCTGCATATAAAATGAGTGTGCAAATTTACAGTTATGTAGCTTTAGCACTTTTCGCTTTTCATTTGAATTTTCACTCTTTAAAGCTCAGCTGTGTGATAGATTTTTTTTATTACATTTACGGTGGTAAAATGAATTGAAATTGAAAGTGTTGTCTTAAATTTTTATGCAAATTTTTGCAATACTGGCTGCTGACAGTTTAGTTAGCGTTGCACTAGGAAGTGCTTTATTGTACAATATATTTATACTCAGCTGAGCAGAGCTCACAGAGTATATTAACTTTGTTCGCATAACGGTAATCCGTAACGGCATAAACTAATCGAGATAGATATAGACTTCTACATATCAAAATGATCTGGGTGAAAAAAGAAATTCATTTAGCCATGTCCGTCCGTCGCCCGTCTGTCCGTCCGTCTGTAAACACGATAACTTGAGTAAATTTTGAGGTATCTTGATGCAATTTGGTATGTAGGTTCCTGGGCGCTCATCTCAGATCGCTATTTAAAATGAACGAAATCGGACTACAACCACGCCCACTTTTTCGATATCGAAAATTTCGAAAAACCGAAAAAGTGCGATAATTCATTACCAAAGACGGATAAAGCGATGAAACTTGGTAGGTGCGTTGACCTTATGACGCAAAATAGAAAATTAGAAAAATTTTGGACAATGGGCGTGGCACCGCCCACTTTTAAAAGAAGGTAATTTAAAAGTTTTGCAAGCTGTAATTTGGCAGTCGTTGAAGATATCATGATGAAATTTGGTATGCACGTTACTCCTATTACTATATGTGTGCTAAATAAAAATTAGCGAAATCGGATGACGAACACGCCCACTTTAAAAAAAAATTTTTTTAAGTCAAATTTTAACAAAAAATTTATATCTTTACAGTATAAAAGTAAATTATGTCAACATTCGACTCCAGTAATGATATGGTGCAACAAAATACAAAGATAAAAGAAAATTTCAAAATGGGCGTAACTCCGCCCTTTTTCATTTAATTCGTCTAGAATACTTTTAATGCCATAAGTCGAACAAAAATTTACCAATCCTTGTGAAATTTGGTAGGGACATAGATTCTATGACGATAACTGTTTTTGAAAATGGGCGAAATCGGTTGAAGCCACGCCCAGTTTTTATACACAGTCGACCGTCTGTCCTTCCGCTCGGCCGTTAACACGATAACTTGCGCAAAAAACGATATATCTTAACTAAACTTAGTTCACGTACTTATCTGAAGTCATTTTATCTTGGTATAAAATATGGCCGAAATCCGACTATGACCACGCCCACTTTTCCGATATCGAAAATTACGAAAAATGAAAAAAATGCCATAATTCTGTACCAAATATGAAAAAAGAGATGAAACATGGTAATTGGATTGGTTTATTGACGCAAAATATAACTTTAGAAAAAACTTTGTAAAATGGGTGTGACACCTACCATATTAAGTAGAAGAAAATGAAAAAGTTCTGCAGGGCGAAATCAAAAGCCCTTGGAATCTTGGCAGGAATACTGTTCGTGGTATGACATATATAAATAAATTAGCGGTACCCTGACAGAAGATGTTCTGGGTCACCCTGGTCCACATTTTGGTCGATATCTCGAAAACGCCTTCACATATACAACTAAGGGCTACTCCCTTTTAAAACCCTCATTAATACTTTTAATTTGATACCCATATCGTACAAACACATTCTAGAGTCACCCCTGGTCCACCCTTATTGCGATATCTCGAAAAGGCGTCCACCTATAGAACTAAGGCCCACTACATTTTAAATAATCATTAACACCTTTCATTTGATACACATGTCATACAAACACATTCCAGGGTTACCCTAGGTTCATTTTGCTAAATGGTGATTTTCCCTTATTTTGTCTCCAAAGCTCTCAGCTGAGTATGTAATGTTCGGTTACACCCGAACTTAGCCTTCCTTACTTGTTAAATATTACCTCACTTATAAGATCGGATTTAATTTTTGACTAAAATTTGTCATAATTTATGAGGTGTTGAGTGCCCAGTAATCGCTGAAGATCCTTCTTCATTATTATAGAAATTTTAGCAGCATTACGGGCTGCTGGTGAGGACAAACACTTGTATGCTGCTTTCAATATAATCACAAGTATTCTCACCTCTAGGAGCTACTATTAAATGCTCCCATCTAAGATGATTATATTGAAGACCGTGGAGAGAAAGCGACATCTATAGACATTTACATAGCATGTGCTTAACACTTTCACTCTATTCAGTACGTTTTACATAGCCAATCCTTTAAACCATGGGCTTTAGTAAGGTTTGACTGCCTGATAATATATATAAACCCATTTCCTATCTTTAGGAAAGTAGCATCGTGGATTGTATTATATATACGCTACATGCCTCACATTCGGTGAAAAGATGCTGCCTTCCAATTGTCGCTCCATGTCCACCAGCCTCTAGAAATTTTGAAAATTGCAGTATAGTGTTTTGCACTTTTATCGGAGTGAAGACCAGAGTGACTGTTATGCCCAGATTCGAACTCCTTTAGTCCTTCTGCAATTGTTGCGTGTACTTTGTGCTTGCTGTAGCCACAAAAACACTTACCAAAGGTTCGGAGGAGTAATATGTATAGTCTTTTAACGGATATGGCCCGGTACGCTCCGGGACTGGCACCTTCCCAAAGTTCTCCGGCCAAAAAACTGAGAAACTCTTGCATTTATTTGCTTGCCAAATTCGTAAAATTGGCAAATATCACAACCCCTACGTAGTACTACGTGTGCCAAAATCTTACGAACGTCCTTACGACATACTTTCACAATAACACTATGCACAATCTTGCATTTTTTGCGCAGTCTATCTAGGATTTTTTTGACTCTTTTTTTTTGCACTCTCACCCTATATGGCGCAAGAGTTGACAATGTGTTTTGAATTAACAATTTCTTTGCGTTGAAACAAAATAAATTGAAATAGTAAAATAAACACAAAATCGAATTTTAGAATAACAATTTTTGCTTACATTTGTCGTACGTTTCAGAGAAGCACCAAAAAATTGTACGTAATACATGCGCGCACTTGGTGATAGAATAACTTAAGCAACGTCTGAGCTTTCAAATAAAATACTTACTTGCAACTGTTGTACAATCAAATATTTTCTTTTTCATATTATTTGTTAGCTTTTCATATATAGATAAAAAAAATTTGCTGGCATATATACCATTTCACTTGGCTAGTTGGCAATTCGCTCATCGGTTGACATTCAATACTTATTCGCAGTTGTCACATTGTTAACTGCACTTTTTTTTATATTTTGGCTCTTATTCCACTTTTGATTTGATGCGCATACATACATATTTCCTTCTTGTCTAAGCAAACACTTTGCCGCATACAGTGCACATTGTGCAAATCAAATAAAAATTGAAAAATTTCTTTTTTTCTGGCAACAGCAAGTGGGCAAGCAAATATAAATAAAGTTTTTATACACTTGTCTCAATTCTGAAGAGAGAAGAATAATAGAGTAAATGAAAATTTTGTGCATCTTCGTAGTTGGGGGCAAAACAAAAAATGCGCTGAAAATTCTCATTACTTTTTTCACTTATAGCTGACAAATGAAATGAAAACAATTCAACATAGAAATACACAAATGTTGTTAACCTATAAACTTTTGGATTTCTTTTTTAATTTCCTTCTCCTTTGTAAGTGCATTTTGTTTGTTTTTCTATAATTTTTCTTCCTCCTGTTTCGTGCTGGCTCAAAATAGTTGGGTAAATAATTTGAGTTTTCTTTACTGAACAGTAATAAAGTGTCAAATGGTTTATCGTTCATACTCCGAAGATTTTAAAACAATACAAACTTACAATAATATTGATTCCTTATAGCCGCGTTACAATGAATTTTCGCATGTTCATGACTTTTGATGCAGAAAAAAAGATCGTCATTATCTCAAAAGATGTTGCGTTGGTAGATATAAACTGAATCATTGTGTGATAAAACAAGTGTGATATCTTATCCATCGCCTGCCGGACAGGATGTTCAAGATGTCTACTTCTTTGCGCTTTGGCAGCGTTTTGATACGATGTTCAGTATGGCGGCGTATAGGACCGGCATCTTCAGCGGAAAGAGATACAGAATGAGACCACGGTAATCAATTAAAAATCAGGTGATTGGTTCCATTGGTAATTTTGACTTTTATGCAGAAGTTATCACTATTGTCTTATCCATAATGAAATGAATTTTAAGACTTAGTCGTTGAAATTATTACGGCTTGCCATTCACATAAAAAATTTCACCTGCAAAGTCTGAAAGCACTCATAACCAAAAACAAATGTCAAATTCTTCTTTTGCTTTACTTGCAACAAAAGTTGGCTAATTTTGCATGTCAGATGGCGCTGGTGATGCGTTATTTGTAGCTCCCGTGCAAATGCATGCAATCTACTTATCTTTCAGCGCACGATGCTGCATCAAAAATCTTATGTGTCGTGCCTATTAGAGAAGTAGCAAACACAAAATCCTCATTACTTGTTCACGCAATTTCGCATTATTAAGAACACTGCTTTAATTCTTTTGTAAAAAAATAAGAGGCAAAAAAACTTTATAATTTATACCATAAATAGCATTTCAATTCTCTTAAGCATTGTCAACTTTGCTACAGTGATGCCAGATAAACTCTGTGAAATTACCCACAAAAATTAAAAAAAAATCTTTAATTGCCCCATCTTAAACAAAAAATTCCGTGAAATTCCAAAATGGTTTAAAGTGTTTATTTCTTTTCTTGAACGTTGAGGCAGCGCACTGCCATAAAGTGGCCCAATGAACCAGGTTAATCCTGTATTTTTTATTTTTTGTTCCAGTTGTTGATAGGCAGCCGTTTGTCAAGCGTCGAGATCTGCAGCTTCTCAGCTACAGTAGCGATATCAACAGCTTGGTGTAATACTTAATAGCTTAGATACATACATATACTAGATTATTATAAAAGTGGGAGAACAGTCGCTTTTATACAAAAAACGGAATATGAAACGACGCATTGACATGCCTTACAAAATGCTTTGAACGGATTGTCGGACACAGATTCAACCAGCCACTGTACTCTTGCTCTTCCTGCTAACTTATGAGAAACGCCTTTCCTTTGCAACGGATATAAGATATTCCAAGTTATGTCCTCTGAAGGAAGTTGCAAAATTTGAAGGGTAATAAATAAATGTACGCTGTTATGAATTGTGCAAAAGACGAATGAAAGGCTAAGCAAAAACGTACAATGACAACTGTTCTTGAGTTGCCAGAAATGTAATATTAAATCTAGTGAAATTGCGCCAAGGTACGTACGAATAAAAAATATCGTATAATTTTACAATATTGTTAAGAGTGCTGGTTGTTTTTTGTTGGGTTATGATTAGATTTTCATACATCAGTTGTTTTTTCTAAAAAAATCTCTTTTTATTTTATAAAGACAAAAAAATGTCTTTTTTTCCCTTTTTATAAGTTTTATATTGAAATATACCTCAAAAGGGTAATTTCCTACAATCTGCTTCACTGCTTTTGCTGCACATTTCTTGTTGTCAAAAACTTTCGACAGAACTTGCACTACAATAATTTTCTAATGAGCAGTTATGCCACCGCTTGCAGCTAATTTTCTCTCTTTAACTGTTTGCTTGCTCAAGTGCAATATAATACTTTTGTTTTCGTTGCAACCAAACTATTTGTTTGTAGTCTTTTCTTACTCAAAGCACGTATACTTACCAATTATTTGCAGTTGTTTAGTTTAAGTACATACTTGGCTGTAAGTATTTGCTGCACTACTTTTATGTACACTTACTACTCTAACAGCTGCCGTCTACTTTATTTGGTATATAATTTAAGTATTCTTTTTCGTGTAGTTTTATGTTTCACACTGTAGCATACTCTCAATACACCACTATATGCTTTACTATCTAATAGTGGCCGCGCTTTCTTTTGGTCTCTCATTCTACTACTATTTTCCCTTAACAGTTAATTTTTTATGGTAAAACTTCTTCGTAGCGTCCATAAGGCGCAAATACTTAGAGCTACTGGTTCTAGTTTTAACGTTGTCCTCTTTTATTGACCTGCAATTTAATGTGAAAACATGTTGGAGTGAATAGTTTTTGCGCGAAACTATTTTTTTGTATATCTTTAGCACCGAAGCACAAGTGACCGCTTGAGCACAGTAAGAAGTTTGATATCGATTTTTTCTAGCCATAGTCGCGTGCCATTAGCACAAATATTAAGTAAACTTTGTGCTTTAATCTCGCGAGTTGTGAATTTCATTCGTCTTATTATCCCCAGCTGATACTTGTGCACAAATAGGTTGTTATACTTCTGATTGGGTAACGGTTGGTTGTACAGTTATAAAGGAATCAGATAGATATACTACTTTCCATATATCAAAATCATCAGTATCGAAAAAAATTCTGATTGAGGCCGTGTCCGTCCGTCCGTCTGCCCGTTAACACACGATAACATGAGTACATATTGATATATCTTCACCAAATTTGGTGCACGCAGCTTATCTGGATTAGACGTATTGAAAATGAGGGAAATCGGATGATAACCACGCCCACTTTTTATATATATACATTTTGCAAAAACACAAAAAACCTGATTATTTAGTAAATAATACTTACACCTAGAATTTTTGAAGTTTGGCGTGTGGACTGATATTGGGACTCTTGATAATCATAAAATCAAAAATGGTTACACCTGCTCCGTAAAATTCGGCAGAGAGTTGCCTTTACTATAAGAAATGATTGTGAAGAAAAATTAACGAAATCGGTTAAGGACCACGCCCACTTTTTATAAAAAATTTTAAAAAGGTCGTCGACGAATAAAATTAGCTATATTTTGCAAAAAAAGCTTTATATCAATGTATTTCATTTCCCAGTGGATTTATAACTAAATAGGAAAAACTTCAAATTTAAGAAATGGACGTGGCGACCACCCCTTTTATGACTAAGCAATTTTCTATGTTTCGGGTGCCATAACTGGAGAAAATTATTTCAGAATAGAACCATATGTATGTGATTATTTGCGCAGCCTTGTAACATTATTAAGTACACAAAACAAACAACAACAGCATTTCAAGTGTACAGCTGGCTATGTAATGTTCGGTTTCACCCGAACTTAGACTTCCTTACTTGTTCTTATTTATATTTTATTCTTGTTTATCCACTGTCTTTTATTCCCAGCACATGATTATGCTTACAAAACAAGAAAACCGCGGTTGGCAAAAATATGCATAATGTGTTTTCATAAATATTTATTCCCTTTCCTTTTTAAGCTTCTTCGTCATACTTGCATAAGTTTGAAAAACTATTGATTACTATTTCATAATGCTGCATTAATAATCCTGTTATTCATTTAACTACTAGCTGTTATGTTACGTTTTCACCCAATTTTCATACACAACATGGAAGCAAAATTAGTAGCGAGCCAGTAGCTTCTTACGGTTTTTAAAGAGCCAGTTTGTGCTCAGGTTTCGTTTACGCAAGGTCCACTTCATGAACTGTTATTATGACAGCTGCAAAAAATCTAATAAATATTAAATTGAATTTATGGAAGTTTGTTATACGTACAATGACCTCACCTGAATGAATGTTATCCATGCCTTAACAAATGACATTTATATTTTTGAGCGAGTAAGTTGGCGGAAGTCAACGTCCTGGCTCTATGGGCAGTACTTAGATAAGTTTTTTGGCACTTAGCGTTGGGCAAAAGAAACACATTCAGCTATAAATAAAATATTATAGTAAAATAACAATAATTGGATTCAGAAGTTAGCCAGAACTTTATCCAATCTATTCCAAGGTGGATCTATTTCTAGACTTTCCTTATTTTCGGCATACGAAGAGAATAAGTAAATTTGTTTCAACAAGGCTTCTGAAATGCATGCTTAAATTCCGACACAATAGCTTTAACACAAACTGTTAACCGTATCTACCAAAGAGACGGGCTAAGAAATGTTTGATATTAATGTCTCCTCCCAGCTAAAACACGCCCAACATTATTCAAAAGCCTACTTTTAGAAAATCTGGGTAGGTCGTCACAAATAATGATTAGATAAGGTCTGAACTGGCCGGTCACTAAAGACCCCACGAGACTGAATGTGTCCATAGTGTTACCAGAATTTGTTGGAACGACCATCCCGAATTACGGTACCAGGACTTATGTTATATGATAACTCGAACCTCTTTGTAAATACTAGAAATTTTTCTAAGGCCTAGCTTAATTGTTGCCTGGAATCTGGCAATTCTGCCGATCCCTGTAGCTGAGCATTAGATGAACTGGCCGTGTCAACAACTATCTCATATAGACGATATATATCCATTGTGTTAGCTGTCAGCCTTGGATCTCACGACAGATCAGCACAGGATCGATCGATTTTTTCCTGCAGCGCACACTTCTTACATCTACTGCTTTGCGATGCCTAATTAATAAGCATATGACGCCAGAAGGCTGGCCCCCCCCCCCCCCCCTTATTATGCCTTAACTTTTCGCTCCATAGAGTAAAAATCCCATTTGGTCGGTCTTATATCATACATACGAAATTGCGTGATTGTGAAAGATAATAATATGCGTAAGAAGGCAATTGGAAAAACTTTACAACAACTAAGGCATGTACGTATGCTGCATGCGTTTATAAACCATGTTCATCAACTATCGTAGGAAAGTGCGGTTCGACTCCCCTCCCGGGAGAAAAGGCCTTTGAAGAGAATTTAAAAGGTATAATCGAAACGCTGTCGCCTTGGTCCGTCCTGATTTCACGTTGTTTAAATTTTTTTTCCCAAATTATTAAATAACTTATATCATAAGATTTTGCTATAATTTTAAACATACATACCATCTTTGCGGCGTTTAATCAAAGCCTTTCCCATTCGACTGATCGTATGCAACTCTTGTCCCCTTTTGATTTCTTCCTACGCGGATTGGGACGTCTAACCCTGGCTCATTAAGTGCTGCCCCTTCTTTTTCACTCATCGATCTTTTCGTTGCTTCCTATCCCCTTGATTAACGGAAATCCCAGTATAAAGATATGTTGATCCGGACTAAGCCGAAAGTTTTCTCCAATGCTTGTTTGCATTCCGCACACTTTCGTGATGAAAATACTCTGGTGTCCAGATTAAGTCTGGCAACTCTGTTCGTGGAAGTATTGTTTAAGTGAGCGCGCAAATAATTCAAAAATTTTATCATTTCTGTCGAGAATTTAAGATAAACTTTCATAAGTATCAAAATTTCTAGCAACTCCCAAAGTGTGGAGCACGGAGTGCAGCTGAAACTCATAATTTGTAGTGAATTTAATGAAAATCACAAGTATATTCGTCATAATACAATAACAACAGTGGTAACAAAGAAAGTTTGATAATTATACAAGCTACCAACAACAGAAAAATCTCCCGCCAATTCATGTCATGAAAGCTTTCATAATTCAACAATAGCATTCGCGCCATCTATCGGTTGATAGCCCAAAAATAAATTAATACCATCTACACCTGTGCTGCCAACCTGGCCAACCACAAAAACCACATTTCACAAAATCTGGAAACGACATGACGAACCCTAGGCATAAACCTGAAACAATAAAAATGACTCCACACACGGCTCTAAATCCCACCCACCCCAACACCACACCAAACAAACCCCAAAAAAAAAACAAAAAAACAAAACAACAAGAAACGGGAAGAAAATTTAAAGCCTTAACGAAGTACTAAACGATAAGTGGATAGAAAAAATCGCATGAGGGACGTTGAGAGATTGGGCACCCTCGAAAATGAAAATAGCCGACACCAAACAGAAAGTATGTAAGCAGAAACTTTATATCCAAGCAAGAACTCCAAATTGCTGCATGCGACGTCCGAGTTCATGGGATTCCCTTCGAGGAAGGAAAAACTTACAAGATTTTCCACCACCCCCCCCCCCCCTCAGCATTCACAAGTCTAAAAACCTTACAGCCACCCCCCCCAAAAAAGTGTTTTTCGCCTCAAGAAACGCAAAATCACCACCCACGGTACGGTTGAATCCCCCGTTATTAAAATTAAAGTAACACACACGCAGACCGAAATACGCAGTTGAAAAAACCGTTGCCGCTTTCAGGCCCACCACAACAACACCAAAGGTGCTGCGCACTCGTGCATGTGGGAAATAAAATTCCAATGACCTATCTTTGTTAATGCACGATCTCTCTCACCAAAAAACAACTATGAGATCTGCAGCGTTGCGATCCATCTAAAGAAGAGAAAAAGGTTTCATCGTGTTCACAATGCGGGGTGTGGTGCTATAGGCAGAAAAATTCGGCGACCGACCCAAAGCAGTCCCCGCCCTGAGTCTGTTTTCTCGAGGATCTCTCGACCTGGAAAACAATACTTCCTTTCCGTGAGACGTGTCAACGCCGGTTGCGAACAACGCCATGGATGGCCAGACCAAAGGGCTTAACTAACATCCCCCTTCTGAATAAATATTTCTCTTTTGCTCCCTTCTAAAAG